>VYZU01040004.1:38257-54729 GCA_013401355.1 Ceyx cyanopectus | reverse complement strand
GATGGATGGATGGATGGATGGATGGATGGATGGATGGATGGATGGATGGATGGATGGATAAATGGATGGGCACAAAGGGTGGTGGTCAGTGGAGCTCAATCCAGTGGGCACAAGCAGTGTCCTCAGGGCTCTGTTGGGACCTTTTAAGTTCAACATCTCTATTGATGATATAGAAAAGGACGTTGGCTGTATCATTGAAGTTTGCAGATGACACCAAGTTGATCTGCATGAGGACAGGCTGAGGCAACACTCTTGCCTATTCCTCCAATAATGTGAGCAGAATTGTCTTGAAATGGTTTGACCTGAGTGCGTTTTGTGTGCTAGAACACGATGATCATTTCAGATCAGGAGCTGTCTGGTAAGGCACAGCTGTACATGTGGCAGGGCTGGCTGCTCTCTGCTCTGACCAGCTCTGTGTGACCCCCCCCAGGAGATTTCTGGGCAGCTCCACAGTGCCCATTCCTGCTGCTCTGCTTCCCCCCCCAGCTGGCTGGTGTGTCTGGAATGCAGTGCTTTGCCACACCTCACCAGCTTGCTCTTGAGATCCCAGGAGAGGAGGCAGTGGGTTTGGTAATCATAGATATTGCTCAAAAAGGGTCAGTTCACAGTCACATCTCAGATCCCAGCGTTCAGGGTGATGGATTGAGTGTGCCCAGCTCTTGGCACCAGCCCATGGGTCCTCTTCCATGGAGCCCTCCTGAGGTGGGGCTACAGAGACACAGTTGGGGCAGCCAGAGGACCCTCACTTGGTTTTGCTTCAAATCTCAAGCCAAGTATTGAAAAATTTCTTTCCAGAGAGGGTGGTTGGGCATTGGAATGGGCTGCCCAGGGAGGTGGTGGAGTCCCCATCCCTGGAGGTGTTTAAAAACCATGTAGATGTGGTGCTGGGGGACATGGTTTAGGGACCCTGGCAGTGCAGGGTGAATTTTTGGACTTTATGATCTTAAAGGTCTCTTCCAACCAAACAATTCTATGATTCTATTGCAGGGTTGGTTGTTTGGGTTTGGGTTTTTTTCCCTCTCTTTTTACATTGAATTATTCAGCAGCTGAAGAGAGTAAAATTAAGGATTTCTAGACTAGTGGTGTTTGGAATAGAAGAAGGATAGCCAAATCTATTTCATTGGAACTCTAATCTCTGGTCATGTATAAAATGAATGAAATGCAGTAAGTGTGGAGAAATATGATTGATAACAGCAGCTGAAGCCTGGCACTGAACACCCTCAGATGCCAGGACTGTGTGTCAGTCAATTTAGCAGCTCAGCAGGGAAGGGGAGGAAGGAACCCGAGGCTTTCTCCCGTGATGTCATCTTTGGGGAAGGTGACAGATGAGGAATTATTTCTAGCTCCAGAAAGTTAAGTGCTCAGCCAGCGAGGGAGGGAGAAGCCATTATTTCACTAATAGAAGCTGGGGGGGTGGACGTTACCTCCACTGCTCTTTGTGTTTGTGTCTCGTAGGGATGTGTAACTGATTTCAGAGCTGGCACCGCAGACGCGAGCGGGAGACGTCGGGCAGCTCCGAGGACTGAGCAGGGGATTTCTCCAGCTAGTCGCTTCTGTCTGCGCCTGAAACGCAGCCAGGCTGGGCTCTGACAGACTTCTTAGCACCCAAGACCCCTTAGCGACCCAAGGGAAATGATTGGGTGGGTCTGAGGACGCCGGTGCTGCGGGCAGATGTTTGGGTATCGCGTCACAGGCTGTGGGGGGGATGAAGGGGCTGGAGCATCTCCCCTGGGAAGAAAGGCTGAGGGAGCTGGGGTGTTTAGTCTGGAGGAGGCTGAGAGGGGATCCGATGGATCTCTGGAATTATCCAAGGGGTGGGTGTCCAGTGGAAGGGGCCAGGCTCTGCTCTACAGTGCCCAGGACAAGGAGCAATGGGGATCAACTGGAGCAGAGAAGGTTCCAGCTCAACATGAGGAGAAACTTCTTCCCTGTGAGGGTGCCAGAGCCTGGCCCAGGCTGCCCAGAGAGGCTGTGGAGTCTCCTCTGGAGACTTTCCAGCCCCACCTGGATTTGTCCCTGTGTGTCCTGCCCTGGGTGCCCCTGCTGGATGGAGCAGGGGGGTGGCACCAGATGATGTCCAGAGGTCCCTTTAACCCCCACCTCGCTGGGACTCTGTGAAATTCTGTGTGCTCCTTGTCACAAGAACAAGAGCAGCTGAAGTTGTGTCTCCCTTTGGTTTCACCTCCTTTCTTTCAGTGGTGGAGGTGCCTAGATCTGGCTTCAAACACTACTGTCCTTGCAGGAGGAATGCCTTGGTGTCACATCCTTCCATGCCAGATGACTTCAAAGAAAGAGGAAAGTTCTGAAATCCTCAGAAAGTCATTTCCAGGGAGTCACCGATTCCAAACAACTTTAATCCTTTGTTGATTTAAGCTGGGGCCATCACTGCTCATTTCCTGACTGAGCAACTCCCAGATGATTCCAAGTAGTTCAGGGGCATCTTTATTGTCTCTGTAACCAACACAGAAAGTCGAGACAGCTCTTTTTTTTTTCCCCCAGCAGATGAGGAACCTCTGCTGACTATAGCCTGTATAAACTATTTGACTTCTGGGATTGTCTTTGATGCTGCTTCAATTTCTCCTTTAGCCATTTGATGCCCTTTGAAAGCAGCAACATGCTCTGCCATCTCTGCTCTGTCCAATTATCTGGATAATTTAATTTCCTCCTAGATGAGCTGCGAGAGCTTCTCTCACAGGCTGGAGAGACAAAATTCCTCCTCCTCCTGCATCTGAATCATAACCCTCCGAGCAAGTGTTGTAACATTTGGTATTTTGAACTATCATACAAGTTATGGATACAAGCCATAAATATTTATTTTTTATTCCTGATGTATGCAAGTTTCTCACATAAGGAAGCTTCTATTCTAGGGGGAGAAGCTGTGTAAAATATGGAGCTGGAGTAGCTAAAATAGGTTTAAAATAGGTGCATTTACTTCTGTGCTCTGCATGTTTGCCTGTGAAATGCAAGCTGACAGACTCCATGCATTGGGTGCTCTCAGGACAGGAGAATCCCGTTTGGCTTTGGCAGGGAGGAGTTAGAAGGAGCAGTTTTAATCCCTCGGGCAGAGGGAATTGCAAATTTAAGTCCTTTTAGACCCCTTTGCTGCTGTCCCCCCTGCCTTTGCATCCAGCCTCTGCAGGTGGCAATGTCTCAGAGCATCACCCTGATTTTCCCTTTGGTCTGCCAAGCCTCCTGCTGCTTGGGACACAGTGAAACAGGAACCATCACACCCATTACCTGCCTAACTCTGGTGCCTAATGATGTCCCAGCCGGTGGGTTTATCAGCACCACCCCACACTGGCTCCTCCCTGGGAGCAGCACTGCCTGTCATCTTCCCTCTGTCTAAGGAGGTGACAAGATCCCATCTGTCGTGTCTGACAAGGGGAGTTTGATGTCTCTGGGCATGTTCCTCTCCCAGGCTCTTTGTACCTGGAGCAGTTTGTCAGAGCATCACAGGCTGTCTGGGGTAGCTGCTGGTGTCAGGGCTGTGATCAAAGCTCGCTGTGGCATCCACCCTTTCCCTGGGACGGGAGGAGAGCTCCTGTTGCTAAAGCAGCCCTGGCTGCTCTGCAGGTCACCAGCATCCTCTGAGGGGTGGTGCCTCTCGTGTGCCCCCGAGGAGTGACCACAGCAGGAGCCAGCCCTCCTCTTCAGCTGGAGAGGGGATGGAGGTGGGGACGGGCTGAGGGAGGTGGTGGGGTGCACAGGGCCAAAGATCAGCTCACAACTGGATAATTAAAGTAACCTCTGTTTAGAAACACTCTTCCTGGAAGCTTTGCATGGTCCTGAGGCAAGGTGAGCTTGGAGGTATGGTGCTGATGCCTCCAGGAGCAGCCAGCTCCTTGATTTGATTGGGATTTTGCCCCTCAGCCAGCACTCTGGTTGAGAAGGGGTTAATTATCCCCAGCAGCAGTGGGAGGGGCCAAGCTGGGATCAACAACCCATCCAGCCAATGGGGGGCTGAGAACACACTGAGCCCTGCCCCTATATAAGGGCAGGGCAGGGCTGGTTGTTTTCCTCTGGTTTCTGGGTGCAGCTGGAGCAGGGAAGGTTGGTGCCTCAGATCCTCGTGACTCCTGTCATTTGCTGTGTCTATCACTTCAGTACCACTGGTGTTTTCTTCTCTCTGGTGTTTTAGCTCAGCTTCTGGGGGCTCACCTTTATTTTCTCCTGATTCTCCTTCTCATCACGGGGGTAGTGGTGGGTGAGGGGCTGGGGGGTGCTGAGCTGCCAGCAGAGCTAAACCACGACAGCAAGACTCAACCTGTCAGATGCTGCTGTCTGAATCCCACTCCTCTGGGGGGGTGTTTGCTTCCCTGCAGGTACCTGTTGGAGCTGGTGTGTGTTGGTGAAGCAGGTTGTTGGTGGAGGTGGGTGTTGTGCTGCAGGTGGAGGGTGTGTGAGGCTGCCTGTTGTGCAGAGCATGTGGCAGTGAGGGGGTGTGCGCAACGAGGGGGTGTGCACAATCAGGGTCGTGTCAGCCCTTGTGCCTCCAGGGAGAGCTGGACAGAGATGTCTTTGACCTGTTGCCGTGGCTCAGCCCATGGTGAGCTGCATTTAGTGTTCCTGGGGCAGCAGATGGGCAGAGATTTTAATCCATTGGGCAATGTTGAATTGTTATTTACAGTCCTCAAAGCCATTGTCAGAAGCCCTTGTCAGTCCCAGTCCCTGATGTGTTTTACTTCTCTAGGAAAACTGAATGTTGTTATTAAACAGAATAGCTCCTGCTAATGGCTGCTTAGCTTTGCTCACCTTTGGAGGTGGAATTGTGGCTGCTGAGCCGAGGAGCTGGTGAGCAGAGGAGTTGGTGAGCAGAGCATTCCAGGCTTGGCTGCTGTCCTGAAGGGATTCATCTCGTTTGTTTTCTGCTTCAACGGTGGCAGGTCTTCAAATGTGGATCTTTCCTCAGCTTCCCCTCTGGTTCCCTTGGTAGGAATTGTAATTGTCTGTGGTTAAATGCATGAAAGGAACTCGGCCAGGCACACGGAGTTTCTGTGGTGATCTGTGCTGCTTCTGTAGGTCGGGACTGTACATTTCTGCTGTGGAAGGATTAGCACAGATGTGAGAAACAGAGCCCTGCTCTGCTTGCAGATGTCCCTGCTCACTGCTGGGGGTTGGACTAGATGAGCTGTAGAGGTCCCTTCCAACACATGATTCTATAAGATCACATCTAAAAACCACACAGAGCAGTCTGTGATACTCAGTTATTATTACCAGAGGGGGGAAAAAAAACCCTTCAAAGACATAAACCTGTTGGAAGAGTTGTCTTAAACTGACTTGCAAAAGAACTAATGTACAGGCAAAAATGTTTCTCCCTCCTTGTGTGAGAAAGTTTTCTTCTGGGCTCCACAGCTTCTCCTCTGTCTGTCTCCTGCACTTTGGGGTCCCTCGTGCCCCCTGAGGGTCAGTGTTTGTGCTGCTGTGGCTGGGTACCAGCTCTGTGCTGATGGGAGCTCTTTCCTGGTGAGGGCCAGCAGACAGCTGATGGCCTCTTGAAAGAGTGAGCTGTGATTGTTAGCACTGGGTGTAAAAGAAAAGTAATTTGGGGAGCTGCTTTCCCAACTTTAATCTTCTCTACTTTCATATCTCTGAGAGAGCAGGGATGTTACTCTGTGGGTACTGCCTGTTCCTCTGGAACTATTTTTGTTTTTTTCCATTACACTGAAATATACCCACGAAGTTAACCTGCATTTTCTTCTGATCTGCCAGATGTAATATTGTGAGGATTTCCAAAGCCCACTAACTTAATAGACCCACTATTTTCACTGATGAAAGCCATCCAGCCTCAGGTCTGCTGCAACCAGCCGGTGGAATGATTCCTGTCAGGCACACAAAGCTCCTTGTTGAGCTGTAGATCAAACACGGGGTTTAGCTTGAAAATCAGCTCGGAATTAAAACCAACAGAGAGAAAAAAAACCCCAAAGTCTGTGCGCCCCACCTGCTAAGTGTAGCCCGTGTGCTGGGGACACCCAGCCCACACTGGGAGCAGCTCTGAGAGGGCTGCTCAGGAGCAGGGTGGGTTTGCTGAGCCCCACTCCAGGGCTGTCAGCCTGCAAAACAGCCACCCGTTCCAGGGGAGCTTTCTGAAATGAAATCCCATCATTTCCTCCAGTGGGATGACCGGGTGCCGGGTTCAGAATTAAACAGTGATGGATCCTGTGATATCCTTCCCCCAGACACCTCCCAAAGGCTGCTGGATACAGGAATGGCTGCAGTCAGCATCACCACTGGGATTTGTTTCTCAGCAGCACCTCCTGTCACCTGCAGATCTTCCCCAGCATCACCAGCCTCGCCTTGCTGCTGAGTTTCTGGAGCACTCCCACCTCTGCAGAGGGGCTGGGTGAAGCTCTGCCATGTGCTGTGACAGTCCCAGAGTGGCTTCAGTTGGAAGCTGATCCAGTTCCAACCCCCCTGCCATGGGCAGAGACACCTCCCCCAAGAGCAGGTTGCTCAGAGCCGCGTCCAACCTCCTGAAGAGAGTTCTGTCAGTGTCTTGTGGGGGTGTTGTGTCTTCACAACAGGGTAAACATGTGCCATGGCTTTCACAGGCTGGGAAGCGAGGAGAAAGGAGTGTATTAAATAGCCATTCATGAGTGGAGTCCTGAGGAGCAGACACGTGTGACCTTGGGGATGCCCAAGCACCAGGAGACCAAGTTCAGGCAGCCTGGGGAACCCTGGCTTGACAGCACAGCTCTTGATGCTGCAACCTGCAGTGTGTGTGTGTGTGTGTGTGTGTGTGTGTGTGTGTGTGTGCAAAATGCTGCAACCTGGTGTCCTCGGGGTGGTTTGGTGATTTTTTTTGGTGATGTTTAGTGTTTTTCTACCACAATCATGTTAGTTCAGCAGCAAAGGGAAACCTCTTTCCCCGAGCGTGGCTAAACCCACTCATCTAGGAAGAGTGTTTGGGTTTGTTTTCAGCTGCTTCTGCTCTCCAAAGGGCACTGCTAGGTGACAGCTCGAGCAGGTGATGATGCTGCACAGGCTGGGGCTGCAGGCAGGGGTCCTGGAAGTGATCAGGAGATAAGCTCAGGTATTATCTGCAGCTGACCTGGTGCCACCCGAGCGAGGGAAGCTGTGCTGGGCACGGGCTGCTGAGCCAGGTGGGTAAAGTGAGCTTTATACACATCATATTTGAAATTTCCCAGGCAGCAGAAGGGTGCAATCCTTCTGGAAAGCCACAGTTGCCTGGGTGAAGATGCTGTTGCCTGAAACCTCCATAAATCAACGTGTCTGAGGGGATGAGAGCGGCAGGAGCGTTTCCAGCTGCTCAGGGGTACAGTGCTGCCGAAGGGAGGGGGTCACTCTGGAGGGAGGACCACTGCTGGAGGCAGCCCGTCCTCCCTGCCACACAGAGCCACAGGCAGAGGGGGTGGAACAGCTGCTGGCTCCTCAGCTAACGTGGGTTTAGGGGTGGTTGGTGGATGGAGGGTCTTGCACGGTGAGATCTGCCTGGGGTCACCCACTGGTGCTGCTCTGTGAGAACACAGCACTTTGGGAACATCCCAGACCTTGGTTGGAGGTGGAAGGGCTGTGGCCATTCCTGAGCAAAGCTGTTTGAAATTCAAGGTACCAAAAAGATCTAAAAACGGATCTTTTTCTTTTATTTTTTTCAGTGGTAACTTTGGTGGGAGGGATGTTGTGCACTGAGATGTCTGAGAACACATCTTTATTCAAGTCTTTTTTTTTTTTACTTTCCACAGTTTTGCAAACATATAATGCAGTGGAAGCTAATTTTAATTTTTATTAAAAGAAAAAAAATTGTTTCTTATCCTTATGTTTGCACAACATAATGTGGAGAAGGAGATGAAATCGTGAGATGACCTGGAAGAGTCTTCTGGGAGATTTATAAACTGTCTACTTCCTCTGTAAGAACATTTGTTTTAATTCCCATATAAAAGTGAGATAAATTGGCTTGTGATAACACAAGTCCAAAAATATCTCAAGTTACTACTTTATTTCCATATTACAAAATAACACAATTCGCTGCATAATTAGAAAGCTGAATTAGATAAAAAGGAGCAGTTGCTCGTGATCAGACTGTGAATGCAAAGCATTAGCCTGCAAAAAAAAAATTTATTCCTGGCTCCTACAGAGCTCTGCAGCTCTCAGTTCAGTCGCCGTGGCCCAGCAAAAAATCTCTTTGGATTAGATTAGCAGAGACCCAAAGGGCAGCACTTGGCTTTGGGGGGTGCTCCTGGCTCACCAAGCCTGCCCACAGGCCACTCTAACTTCCACTCTTGGGGGTTTTTAAGGTGGTTTGGGGGTTTTTTTGCATCGTTTGCATGAATAAAGTGAGGATGTGGAAAGCACAGGCATCTAAAATTCAAATGGCAAGGGGTGTGCAGGATGGGTGGTGAAATCAAAGTGTCTTTATGGGCTGCAGAGGCTGCTGGGTCTTAAACTTGTCTTAAACTTCAGGTCTTAAACTTGTCTTAAGCTGCTGGGTCTTAAACTTAGCTTAAACTTGTCAAAAGGCAGAGAGACAGGAGGGCTGTGAGTGAGGGTGACCCTCCAGAGTGGCTTTGTCCTTATGTGGCAGCAGAGGGGGCTTGAAGCCCCCCATGGAGCTGGCTTGCAGAGGGCAGCAGGGCTCTGGTTTGGGAAAGCTGAGGTTTTCCCCCTGGCAGTGCTCAGAACTCCATCCCCCTTCTCAATCGTGTGGAGCTGGAGCATCTCTCTAACTCTGCATCTTTAATTTCTTAATTTGATCTCCTGTTTGGAGGCTGCCAGGTTCCCCAGTCAGCTGTAAAAGGCAGGCATGAATTATTAGCCTCCCATTGTCGGTTTAAATCGGATCCTTTGTATTTTAAGTCCCCCATTTGCATTCATCTAAAAATGCTTTTGGAGAGTTTATCAGAAGAAGGGAAAATAAGAAATGAAACAGTTCCACGTAAACGGCGTTTTTATGTTTGACTGGTAAAACCACAAAGCAGAGATAAAATACATAAAACTAAGGCTCTGCATAATAAGCATATCTGTTAGTTTCCCTTATCTTCCTAAAGCTCCCATTTGTCATGAGAAGCATTGTGTGTGTCACTCAGCTCTGCCTTGTTCTACAAAAAGCTCTTTTCTCCCTTTTATCTCCCTGCAAGGTAGGAAGCTAGGCTGCTGTGGTGCTGCAACAGCCCCCCTTGGGCTAAATAAGCATTTAACCTCCGACCCTTTGATAGCAAAAGGAAATAAAAAGGAATGCCAGTGTGCACCTAGATGGGAACATCACTGCAGCTCTGCTGGTTGCAGCTTTTGAGGCACAGCAGCCCAGGATGAAGGGGAAATGTGGGGTCAAAGATGTGTAAGGCCAGACCCCCACTGGTGTAGCCCAGGAAAACCATGTCAGGAGGCTGCTGGCTGCTCTCCAGCACTGGTGTAGAAATGAACCCTCTGCTCCCAGGTGCAATTCCCCGTGGTGAGCCAGGAAACCTGCATCCACCTGCCCAAAACACCTGAGCAGTGGCTCAGAGCTCAGCAAACTCCTCCTGTGCAGCTTCTGGCTGCAGCTGATGGGACCTGCTGGACCAGGAGCCCAGCAAAGGTAGTGACACGTTGGGGTACAAAGGTGCTGAGGGGCTGGAGCATCTCTGTGCCAGGCCAGGCTGAGAGTCTGGCTGGAGTAGAGCAGCCTGAGAGGGGAGCTGAGCAATGCTGAGCAACAGATAAAGGGCCCTGGGGGGCAAGAGGATGGGGCCAGACTCTGGGCAGTGGTGCCCAGGGCCAGGACAAGGGGCACTGGGCACCAGCTGGCACCCAGGAGGAGAAAGTTCTTTGGTGTGAGGGTGTCAGAGGTTTTTTTTATATTTTTAAATATATTTTATAACCTCATAGCCACGTGGATCTCCTCCAGCAGCAAGTGTGCAGTGCCTGAGGGGTTTAGTCACAGATCCACCCATGGCAACAGGAGTAATTCTTATCAAACAGGGGTTAGGGAGATGTTCTGGAAGCAAGTTTTCCTCCCACGCCAGCGGAGGGGTGTGTGGTCTGACTGCACCGGGCAGGGTGCTGGCATCTGCCACCTCACACAGGCCACAGCATCTCCCTGGATGCCTTCAGAGCTCTTGGCACCTGCCACAGCCACGGGAGCTTTGGATAAATTAGAAAGAAAAAGGACCTGCCTTAGCAAGGGGGAAAGCTGGTGGTGAGTTACCCTCCCTTTCCTTGCAAGTGCTTGTGTGTTTCTGTTGATGCTTCAGCCCTTAACTGCTGCATTTTATGCATTTCACTGGTAGCTATTATTTTTATGTAGTGAATACCCAAGTCAGTGTTATTTATGTCAGTGCCACACACTCGACCCCGCCGAGCTCCAGCAGATTTATGTGGACACAACCAAGAGGAGGCTGGGCTCCGAGGGAGCAGAAGCACCACAAGCTGTCTCCTCTCCTAAATGTTCTGCTGGGATAAGTAAAAGTAGTGCTGATGTGCATGGAAATAAAGGTATCCAGTGTTTCTCTGCAGCACGAGAAGGCACAAGGTGAGGAATAACCAGCCAGGTCGTAACTCAGCAGGCAACAATAGAAAATAGAAATAGAAGTGCTGTGATAAATTCAGGAGGTAATTCTGCAGTGAGGGGATCTCTGGGAGAGCATCACACTCCCTGGGGAGCATCACACTTTGCTCCCTCTTCAGCTCCCTCACACCTGCATTATGTCGACCTGGTACCTTTTAACTGTGCTTAATGCTCTGAGTCAGGAGAATTCTTTTAGTTTATTAACCATCCTATGTAAAGATAACATAAAAGAAGAAAAAAATACTTTTTTTTTTTTTTTGTTTTTTAACCCTCCTATGTAAAAAAAAAAAAAAACTTTTTTTTTTTTTTTACCCCCTGTATATTTCCAGAGTGTGTTTCTGAACCCTTTGAATAGTTACTTCTTGGCAGTGCCTGTTCTCTGACTTGCCTATATACTGGTTTTTCATAATAAGCAAAGCTGAGTGTCAAAGACACACAAATAATTGTGTATTCTCTGCAAAAGGCAGTGCATTGTAGAAAATTTTATCAACAACAAGAAAAAAAACTTATTCCTCAGAGGTCTTTTTAAAAATGAAGGTATTTTTGCTAACCTGTGGCCAGAGGCTGGCACAGGCTGCCCAGGGAGGGGCTGAGTCCCCAGCCCTGGGGGTGTTTCAGGGTCATTTGGTTTTGAGGAACATGGTTTAGGGGTGAACTGTGCAGAGCAGGGCTGATGGTTGGACTGGATGATCCCAAGGGGCTTTTCCAACCTGGATGATTCTCTGATTTCAGTTTCTCCTCTGTATTTTGGCCCTTGCAGTGGTTTGCAGTGCAGACGATATCACAGAATCACAGAATCACGCTGACGAAACCACAGAATCAGTGTCAGGGGTTGGAAGGGACCTAGAAGATCATCTAGTCCAACTCCTCTGCCTGAGCAGGGGCACCTAGACCAAGTCACCCAGGAACAGATCCAGGTGAATCAGGAATGTCTCCAGAGATGGAGACTCCACAACCTCCCTGGGCAGCCCCTTCCAGGCTCCGTCACCCTCACTGGGAATTTTTTCCTTGTGTTTCCCTCAACCTCTTGTGCTCCAACTGTCTTCCATTGCCTCTTGTCCTGTCACTGGATGGCACTGAGCAGAGTCTGGCTCCATCCTCCCTACACTGCCCTTAACATACTGATAGACATTGATGAGCTCCCCCCTCCGATATCCATGAACCTGAGCATCCAGAACCCACCCCCATCATCCTGTCCCTAACCAGCCTGTGTTGTGTCCCCAGCTCTACATCCAAACCACCACGCTGACGATATCCATGAACCTGAGCGCCTCGGTGGCTCTGGGGCTGCTGTACGTGCCCAAGGTCTACATCATCCTGTTCCACCCCGAGCTCAACGTGCAGAAGCGCAAGCGCAGCTTCAAGGCCGTGGTGACGGCGGCCGCCATGTCCTCCCGCCTCTCGCACAAGCCCAGCGACAGGCCCAACGGGGAAGCCAAGACGGAGCTGTGTGAGAACCTAGATCCCAACAGTGAGTGTCCCCTGATCCTGGGTGGGATTGGATGGGGGTGTGTGTGTGAGAACCTAGATCCCAACAGTGAGTGTCCCCTGATCCTGGGTGGGATTGGATGGGGGTGTGTGTGAGAGAGAACCTAGATCCCAACAGTGAGTGTCCCCTGATCCTCTGCTGCTGCTCCTGGGTGGGATTGGGGGTGGTGGGGGGTGTGAGAACCTAGATCCCAACAGTGGGTCCCCCTGCTTGGGATTGGGTGTGTTGAGGGGTGTGAGAACCTAGATCCCAACAGTGAGTCCCTCCTGCTCCTCTGCTGCTGCTCCTGGGTGTGATGGGGGGTGTGAGAACCTAGATCCCAACAGTGAGTGTCCCCTGCTTCTCTGCTGCTCCTCAGTGGGATTGTGTGTGTTGGGGTGTGAGAACCTAGATCCCAACAGTGAGTGTCCCCTGATCCTTGGTGGGATTGGATGGGGGGGTGTGTGAGAACCTAGATCCCAACAGTGAGTGTTCCCCTGCTTGGGATTGTGTGTGTTGAGGGGTGTGAGAACCTAGATCCCAAAAGTGGGTCCCCCTTCTTGGGATTGAGTGTGTTGGGAGGTGTGAGAACCTAGATCCCAACGGTGAGTGTCCCCTGATCCTCTGTTGCTGCTCCTGGGTGGGATTGGGGGTGGTGGGGAGGTGAGAACCTAGATCCCAACAGTAAGTCCCCCTGCTTGTCTGCTGCTGCTCCTGGGTGGGATTGGGAGGGTGTGAGAACCTAGATCTCCCCCTGCTCCTCTGCTGCTCCTGGGGGGGATTGTGTGTGTTGGGGGGGTTGTGAGAACCTAGATCCCAACAGTAATTTCCCCTGCTCGTCTGCTGCTCCTCGGTGGGATTGTGATGGGGTGGGGGTGGGTTTTGGAGGCACTGACCCCTATCTGAGGTGTAGGGTCCATTGTGTGATTTGGTCTTCTGGGTTAAAAGGGTTTTGTTGTCTGATATCTATAGATATATATTTAAAATTATCTATTTTCACAATTTATTTTGGAGTTGGCAACTGCTCCTAAAATGTTTGGTAGCTGTAACTCCTGCTCTGTGAGAGAGAGATCAGCAGCATCCTTGAGTACTGAACCCTTCAGGCTGTGCCAAACCCAAACCTTCCTACCCCTGGCAGGTGCAGTTTGCAGGATGGGTGGAGGAATCAGTCCCAAACTCGCTGATAACTCTGCTAAACCCAAGTCATAATCTTGATTGTTGCAGAGTGTCTTTGCAAACATCCCACAATCCTTGCAGAGCAACCTGCTCTAGTTGCAGATGTCTCTGTTCTCAGCAGAGGGGTTGGACTGGATGGCATCTAGAGGACCATTTGAACCCACACACTTCTTATAGAACTATGGAATTATCAGGGTTGGAAGGGATCTCAAAGCTGATCCAGCTCAGGGCATGGCAGGGACACCTCCCACCAGAGCAGGTTGCTCAGAGCCCCATCCAGCCTGGGCTGAGAAACTGCCAAGGATGGGGCTGCCCCCACCTCTCTGGGCACCCTGTGCCAGCATCTCACACCCTCATGAGGGAAAAAAATATTCCTAATAACTAATCTGAAGATGCCCAGTTAAGGATTTTCATCCAGTCCTGATGCAAATCCTGCCACTGATTTAAAAGGAAAAAAAAAAAAAAAAGGGATGGAAAAGATGCTTCCAGTTGCCTTAATGTGCACAGCATGGTCTATTGTAGCACAAAACTGCATACTGAGGCCATCAAAGTTGATTTGCATTTGAATCTGGAAGGAGCTGAGGAAGGAGACAGCTGCACAACTTCACAGCAGATTGGAAAGGTTTGGGCACGTCTGCAGTTTTCATGTAAAAAAAAAAGGGATCTGAATGTGGGGAAATGCCCTTTCCCTGCCCGTGAGCTGCTCATCCCTTTGCCTCTGAAATCCCTGCCACTTCTTGTCTCTCCACTGCTGTCGGAATATCTGCCTCCCAGCAGCAGCTCTGCTGTCAAAGCAAAGTGGAGGCAGCCAGCGAGTTCTTGACGCAGCATTTTTCCTCCCTTTATTCACCCCTCCAGTGCTTTGCCCTGATGCCTTAGCACGCAGGTATGCAAAACACTCTGGCAGCAAAAAACACCCCAAAATTCTCTTTGGCAACCCAACGAGCTCCACTGTGACTCTGATGCAGAACAGGGAGGAAATGTTGCTTGGAAATTAAGGAGAATATTATTTCTCCTCCAGTCTCACTGGACAGAACCCTCACTGGGGGAGAAAACAGATATTTCCTGAGCTAGGGAGAGTCACAGAGCACCCTGGTGAGTCCTGTTCTGGTGGTGGTGGAGGAACCCAGTCCTGCCCTCACTGGGTTGCTGGGAAAGGGCTTTAGAGGGTCTGGGAATCATCCAGGTTGGAAAAGCCCCTTGGGATCAAGTCCAACCAACTCTACACAGTTCACCCCTAACCCATGTCCCTCAAACCACATCCAGACCACCCTGAAGCACCCCCAGGGATGGGGACTCATCAACTTCCCTGGGCAGCCTGTGCCAGCTGGGGAGGGGCAGGTGAGTGTGTGCTGCTGGCCTGAATTTCACTCGTGTTCTGCTCAAACGAGTTGGAATTAGTTTCTCCTCCTGAAAAAAAAACAACCCAAAAATCTAAAAATTTCCACTCAGAGGCTTGAGCAGAAGGAAAAGTTAAAAGTTCTGAGGATGCAATGCTCAGTGTGGAGCCCTGGGGGAACTACAGCTTGGGGGTTTCCTACTCCAGGGTCCCCTCCTGGTCCTACTCTCTGCATGTTCAGACATCTGAGGATATTTCCACCACCCCCCAGCAAAGAACAGTCAGGGTTTTTTTCCCTGGGAAAGAGATATGTTCATTTAGAGGAGACATTGCTCAATTAAAAACCCATATTTCTGATAAAACACCCTTTTTTTTATCCAGGACTATATGCTAAAATACATTTTTAAGAGGCAGGAGAAGTAGCACGAGGCAGAATCTGCCCCTTCCTACCCTAAATATCCAGTCTTAAGTTACTGGGATTTAAAACCAGGGTGAAATCCACTGGGAGTGACCACCTCCCAGCTCTGCAGTGGGTGTAAAAGGGAAGATGCTTTGGTGGCCTCAGTGACTTCTAGGCAGGGTTCTAAAGCACATCAGTCTGTTCCACCCAGCCAGGAAAAATGCAGTAATATTAATTTATATTCCCATGATAATATCCTATCAGATACCATATATCTGTCTTCAACTGCTGGGCTTGTAAAGTTGGTTTTTTTATGGCTTGGCAAATAAATTTTCTTTTAAATCCTGTAACTGTATCTCTAATACCATCTGCTCAGTGTTATGAGCTACACCTACTATTAGTGCTTCGTTCCCTGGATATGAGTGTTAACAAAAATTATTAGAAAATGGAGTGAAATAAAGCACTGCATAAAATATATAAAGTATTTGGGGACATTTAGTCTCAGACTAAGCTGCTACTGCAGCTAATGGGAAATTTGGTGCTCAATAGGCTGCCAATCAACCCCCTAATCAGGCAACATTCAGTGTCTGTATCTATACAAATAATTCATTGAATACCTGAATTAAGTTTCTTTGTATATTTTCTCATTCAAATATTTTGTTTAAGGTAAAAAAAAAATAAATTACAGGTAAATTTTTACTTGGAAAAATTGAAAACTATTTTAATGCACCAAAAAAAAATGTCATCCAAGCAAGACTCCCCACACTTTATTTTCAGTGTTTTTTTTTTTAATATGGGCTCCATAAATAAATAAGGGTTTGATGTTTTTAGAGCCATTTAAATTGAAATAATATTTTATACAGCAGAGGGAGAAAATGTCAGAGTTTTGCCAGTTGGAAAATAAGAGAAGTGAATTGAAAAAACCTGCCCCAGCTGCTTGCATCAATTCTAGGAGCACTTTTTATATCTCAAATCCCCTTCCAAAGGAAAACAAAAATCATTAATTTTATCTCCTTAAGGATTCTCTCCTTCTGGACTGGTTTGGATGCACCTCGGCTGCTCACTCGGCCTGGCCCCCAAGCAAAAGCACTGTTGGGTTTCCCAGTTGCATTTTTTTGTTGTGATTCCTGCTGATGCTGCTGTTCAGGGCTCGCTCAGGAACTGGAGACTGCAGTTGCCATTTGAATTGAAAATTAACTTTTTTTTTGCATGTCCTAAGAGCCGTTTGGCGCTGAGCCACCAGCACGGGATTCATGTACCTCCAAACATCAGGGAATCTGGACACAGAGACAAAACCAAACATAACTGGCTGGTTTGACAGGAAAATAGCCTGGAAAAGGTCTCTCTGATTTAGTAGACCATTGTCAAGATCTCCATCATTCAGTAGACCTTGACAAGATCTCCATGAAGACCTTGACAAGATCTCCATGAAGACCTTGACAAGATCTCCATGATTCAGTAGACCTTGACAAAGTCTTCATCATTCAGTAGACCTTGACAAAGTCTCCATCATTCAGTAGACCTTGACAAAGTCTCCATCATTCAGTAGACCTTGACAAAGTCTCCATCATTCAGTAGACCTTGACAA
>VYZU01040004.1:21791-37899 GCA_013401355.1 Ceyx cyanopectus | reverse complement strand
GGTGGCAGAGGGGCAGAAGTTCCACCCCTGTGCTGAGTTCATCCCACTCTCCCCTGTCCTGGCTCGAGTTCCACACTGCTGGGAGAGGCTGCTGGGGTCTGAGGCTTGGATATCTGCTTGTGCTGCTGCTGCAGGAGCAGAGTGTCAGGCGGTGAGGAAAACATTTGAACCTCCAGCCCATACTTATCTTGAGATTTCCATGTAATTACTCCTTCTTCCCCAGCAACTGGGTTTAATTCATGGCTTCAGCAAAGGCAGAGACAGGGAAACGAGTGCCTGGGTTGTGTGGAAATGAGGAGGTTGTGCTTCTCTCAGGCAGACCTTATTGGAAGGGTGTTGGCTTTTCCCGAGCTGAGCCAGTGCCTGTGGGAACAGCTCTTCTGGGGAGATGCTTCCTTGCAGGAGCAGGGGTAGGGTCTTTTGGAACTCTTTGTTGTTGGAGGGATGGTTGGACTCGGTGATCTAGGAGGTCCTTTCCAACCATGATGGTTGTGTGAGTGGGCAGCACAGGGAGTGGTGGTCTCCCAGTGTCCCCCTTCCAAATTCCTGGGGAAAATCTCAGTGTCTGAGGTCAGTATGAGCAGTGCAGAGCAGCCCAGTAGTAATTAGTGAGCAGGAGGGACTGCTTAAGGAAAAACCATTTTGCTGTGAGGGTGTCAGAGCCTGTCCCAGGCTGCCCAGGGAGGTTGTGGAGTCTCCTCCTCTGGAGAGATCCCAACCCCCCTGGACACTGCACTGCTGGATGGAGCAGGGGGGTGGCACCAGGTGGTCCTCAGAGGTCCCTTCCAGCCCCCACCACTCTGGGACTCTGTGCTCAGAGTGACAACTGTTGGAAAGACAGAGCAGCTCGTGAGAGGAGTTTTCCCTGAGGAGTTTAGCTGAGATTTACTGAGAAGTGGAAGGTGGCACTGTGGACGAGCCAGAAAACTTTCTAAGGTCTAAAATATTACGATTCTCAGTGTAATATTCAGTAGTGTTCTAATTTTTGTGGACTTTTACGTTAGCAGGAGCTTTGAGAGCTCAGCAGCTATACTGACACATTCAAGACCATTTTTCCTTCTTTGTTTTTTTAACCATTAATCAACTTGGCAGTGGATTCAGTTTCCAGAGGTGAAGTCCAGTGTCTGTCCAGTGTCCCCAGACACCCTTTGCATGTCTCCATGTTCAGGCAGAGCTTTCCTGGGTGCTGCCAGCTCCCCCTTCCCACAGCCTGTGTGTCCATCCTTGCTTTCTTCCACACACTGAGAACGGGCATTGACTCTGTGGGTCCCCATCAGTGAGCTGTGGGTAGTGTGTGTGGAATCAAGCACCTCCAGTCTGGGACAGACACACAGACACCTCTGTGCAAGTGCTCCCATGCTGTGTTTGTGTGTCCATTGCTGCTCAGCACTCCCATCACCTTCCCTAGTCCCTACTTCTGAGGAAGAACCATCCTAAAGTGGTTGTTGATGATGCTGAGGAGCCAGAGAGTGACTTGAGTGGGTGAGGAGGGATCTGGGGAGTCTTCAACTAAAGCTAAAATGCTGCAGAATTTGTTCAGGGGAGAGAAAACCAAACCAAACCACCAAAAATCAACTCAACCTGCCCTTTTCCCAGGGCTGTTCCCATGTTCAGAGGTACCTGAACTGCTGTGAGCTGGTTCATTTAGCCCTGACCCAGAGTTAATTTCCTACAGTGGTGCCTCTGGGCTCCCCACTATCCCTGCTCTGAGCTGGGCTCTTCACTTGGATTAGTGTCAAGGCCTCCGTGGCAGGGGCAAAACTGAGTTTGCTGTGAACAGATGTGCTCTACATACCAATGTATTTACTTTCCCTGTAGACTGCACACCACCAGTAAGAAAGAGTGTTCAAAAGTCTGTTACTTGGTACACTCTTCCACCTACTGTATAGCTTTTGCCTGCTTTCCAAGAAGGTAAGGAAAAAAAATCCAGCTTTTTATTCCTTTATGCTGCAGTGGTGATGAACGTGGCTCCATCAGGAATGTGCATTAGTGCAGCTGTCTCAAAACCACTCTCTGCCTTAAAAATTGTTCACACTTCCACTGCCAAGGGCTGCCTTTGGTGATTTGCCAAGGATTGGGGTGATTTTCATCCCTGTGCTGTGCCCCAGGGTAACAAGGGACTGGTGGTGGACTTCCCACCAGTGGAATCAGAGAATCATCGCTCAGGTTGGAAAAACCCCTTGGGATCATCCAGCCCAACCATCAACCTACTCTACAAAGTTCACCCCAAACCACCCTGAAACGCCCCCAGGGGTGGGAACTCAACCCCCTCCCTGGGCGTGGACCCCAATCAAGCCTCTGAGGATGCAGCTATTTGATAACAACCCGAACAAAGCACAAGCAAAAGGTCAGTGGTTAATTATGGCAATTGGATCTAAGGGGGTGTTTTCTGACTCAGTTCAGCAGGATAAAGCTTCTGGGTGACCACCAGTGAACAATTTTTGAGGGCTGGCTTCTCCTGAGTGTTGTGGCTGCCTACGTGCTGGTTGTGTGAGCTCATTTCATATTTGTGACTCCAGCAGCCAGGAATTGCTGCTTTTCCACCAAAAATAGAGGGATGAGGTGGTGTGTGATATTGGAGAGAAATAACTCACCACGCTGATAAATGCTTCTGGTGTTTGCCCACCCTCTGTGTGGCTTTGCCCACTCCTTTGAGCCTCTGCCCAGGTCCAAAAGGTGCTGTCCTGGTTACTGTGGTAACTTCTAGCAGGTGATGCTGCAAGAAAAACTTTCAGCTGATCCATAATAGGTGAGAACCTATCAGCAAAGGTAGGAATGTTGCTTGAATCCAACCTGAGTCACAGGAGGAAGAATGAAAAAAACCCAACTGGTATCTTTAGCTGGTGTAAATTCCCACAGTTCCAGTTTCAATTCAGTGTCCAAATTGCTTTTTATTGTATTTGAATGATGCCCATTATTCTAAGTGGCTGTGCTGGGGCAGAAAGCCCTGTCTAAGGTGTGAAGCTCTTTATGAACATCAGGGTGACCTGCCTCACCCCAGGGCCAGAGCCAGAAAGGTTGATGGTGTCGAGGGAAATAGAGCAAAGTAGTTGGAGAGGAAAAGGGGCTGCTCAAAGCCTTGCTGCAAATCAAATGTGAAAGGGGAAAAGGAGACTGTGTGAGGATGAAATTGCTACAGGAAGAGGAGAAGAATAGGAGAGACATGGAAAATACCCTAAATCTCAGGAGAAATGGCTTGCTTTTATTTTTTATTTTACAAAACCTAAAAACCATTTACAATGAAAAGAATTCTGAGCTCACACATATCCCTAAAAATGAAATTTTTTTTCCGTGTAACTTAATGTGCAACGTCAGGAGCTGCTGCCTGCAAAGGCACACAGACAAATCCTGCAAAGAATGATCAGCCACTCAGGTGCTTTAAGCAGAGTTTTAAATCAGGACCACACAAAACAATGGAAAATGCTGCAGTCGAGGATGGTTGGGGCTTGGCCATGGTCTGCCCACCCCACTGCTCTTCTGCATCAGGGGCTCTTCTCCATGGGACCACCCCTGTTCCAGGGGGGCTGACTCCCCTAGCTCTGCTTGCTCTCCTGATTTGTTCTCCCAGCAACACAAAGCACAAAAGCAGCAAGGAACAATATGCAGGATTAAAAAGCAAAGCCATGATGTGAAGAAAAACATCAGCGTGCTTGACAAGTGACACTTGTTTTGCTGGTGTGTGGCTGTCTGTAGGTATGAGCGTGGTGCTTGAGCTGTTCCTTGGCTCTCAGCAGTCCCTGCTAGGAGGTGATGCTCAGAGAGATGCATTTATGATGCTCTTCAATTGTTTCCTGTGAGTGACAAATAAGACTTTACCGTTGAGCCTGATGAAAATACAAGGCTTGAAAAAACTCTTGCTATGTGCTATCTGGGTCAGGGGATAAAAAAACCCACAGCTGTCCATTACCTGAACAAGGAGAAGAAGCATCAAATGCTTTTGTAGAGCTGCAGAATGCCACATGCACAATTATCTGCAGCACTTTTCTCCTGATCCACTGTCAAGCAATTACCAGTCAGGAGGAAAAGGCAGTGGCAGTGCTTGTGATACCTGAAACACCCAGATCCATCCCTCGGGCTTTCAGAGCCTCCCAGCAGTGCTGTGCTCAGAAACACACTCCTTGGGATTAGCTGAGGATCCAGCCTCAGGTTCCCCAGCAGCAGCAGCTAAGGCTGCCAGGGGTTAAGGACACCACAAGGAGCAGCTCCCAGCTCAGCAGAAATGTGTTCTGGAGACCCTTGACCTTGGAGCTCCCCTTGAACTCGTGCTGGGTTTCCCTGGAGCTGGTCCTGCTCTCTGTCTGGGCAGCAATCAGATCTCCAGGACTAAGCAAATTAATTTGCAAGTGCCAATCACTGCCACTCTCTGCAGGGACAGAGCTGCCCTGGGCAGGTTGTTGCCACCACTGCAGGCATCACATGCCTTGGCCATACCCCTCCTGACACTGAGATGCAATTAGATGATGCTGTAACGAAGCTGCAGTGATGGGAGCCATGACCTGCTCTCAAACTGATGCTGGGTTTGCATCCCAAGAGGTCAATAGTCGTAGTTCCCCTCTGGGGCCAAGAATTTTCTGTGCCCATCCTCCTCCTGGGAGTCCCTGGGTACCCCTGGGGCCACCTACCCCATCCAACAGCAGCACCTCTGGGGGTTGGGGGAGCATTTTGAAGGCTTTGGGTGCCCACAGTGTGCTGCTGTGTGGCTCCTCACACCCCAGAGCGTGGCCCAGAGAACTGACTCTGCACTGAAGCGTCAGCTTTGGTTTCATCCCGAGGAAGTGCTCTGTGTTTAACCTCACTTGAAGGATTTTCTATTCACTGGAGACTGCTGAGAAATGAGAATTTGCAGTCAAAATTGGTAAGCAGAAGCACTTTGACAGGTCTCCACTGCATCTATTTTTATTCCAGAGTGGCTTACTGAAACACTGAACATTCAGCATGGCTTTCCAAGCCTGAAAGGCTGATGTTAGAAGGATGGCCCAGGCTGGTGCAACACCCCAGATTAACCCCTGAGAACTGTTTTCCTCTCTCCTGAGCTGTAAATCCTTTCATGGACGTGATAAATGCCACTTTGACTGATGAGTCGTGCTGGGGGTCACCCCTGTAGAGCCCAGGGTGGGGATTGGGGGTGCAGAGCCCCAGATCTCAGCCTGGGTCTGTGCAGGAGCCATGGCATCGAGCCCCACCAGCTGTGGCAGCATCACTGGTTGTGATGCCAGTGGTGCCCACCAAGGCCTGTTTTCCATGGGTACAGCTTTGCTGGGTTGATTGCCTTAAGACCAGTGCACTGGAAGGAAAATGCTGTTTGCTGTGCTCTGCAGAGTGATGAGTGAAACCTGTTGGGTGGTCCTGAGCTGGTCCCTGGTCTGGGTGGGCTCCTGTTCCCCTGCTGTGCTGTGCTGGGGGTCCTGGGGCAGAGCTGAGCACCCCATCCCTGCAGCCACAGCCCACTGCAACCTCCTCCTATAAAATAAGGAAAAATCAGGACTTTTGTTCCAAGAATGTAATTCGCTCTCCCCCCACCCCTTCATTGCCATTTGCACATTCAATTTGCATTTTAATTTTTACCAGTTCCTCAAGGTCTCAGCATCCATTAGAATCAGTGTTTTCCTTCAGGTTTTCTATATCCATGGCAGCAGCCTGTTGCCCAGCAGCCCAACTGGTGCCAGAACTGATTCTCTCCTGTGAGTGGCACAAGCCCCTCTAATTTTCTAACCATACAGCAAGGCTGTAGTGTGGAGAAAAAAAATAAAAGGAGGTGGGTTAATGGCTAAATAAATGTAAAACAAACAGGAAAATAACAGGACAGAGAGGCAGCCCAGTCTCAGGATCTGCTGGTTGGCTCAGTTGCTCCTCTGGAAGTCAGAGCAGCAAGTCTTCCCTGGGAGAAGAGTCTGGCACTGCACCTAGTGAGGTGTCTGCTCTTGCAGCTCAGTGGAAAAAGGGGAAAAAAATAAAATAAAATATATATATAGTTGCCATAGTTACACCACTCACCATGGTGCTTATCATGTCCATGGAATAAAGAGCCTTATATTAAATCTGTACTGGTATTAATACCAGCTGTTCAACATTTCCAGGATGTTTGAAATGAAGACTTTCTGGCAAAAAAAAATAATAATTAAATGTTGATTGCAGTGAAATTGTCCTGCTTAAACATGCAGCTCAGAGTGTAATTTTGTTAGACACTGTGTTACAGCATTCTGGAGCATGAATAAATTCCCCAGTGAATTCAGCCTCTTTGCTCTTGGTGGGCACTCCTGGTGCTGCTGTTGAGAGGCCGGTTACTTGCAGCTCTTGGCCAACTTGGAGAAGGGAGAGCAGCTTCCAGTGTTTTCTTCATTCCACTGGGACACAGCCAGGGAATTGTCTGTTCAGAGGGGAGAATGAACCCAGCAGGACCCTGTTACCTACAGGATGCTGAAGTGTTTGCTCAGCCCTTTCTGTCTGGAAACGGAGCAATAAGCTGTGACACTGTTATGGAGCTCTGTGCTGCTTTCCCACACGGGAGGTTGTTTTTGGTGCCACCTCCAGTGCCAATAGGCTCTTTGGAGAGATGCTTTCCCCAGGACAGGGGTCAGCAGCAGGGCTGTGGCTGGCTCAGGGCTGTTAGTGGGTTGGCTTGGGACAGAACCCACACTCTGCAGGAGTTTTCTCTCCGGGTGTCACCCTGGTTTGGGTTTTCTGCTGGAAAGTCAAGGTGTGGAGGGAAAAAGCCTGGAAATAGAGTAAATAACAGTGTTGCTGGTCATTCATTGGATGAGAAACTACCTTTGTCAGATGAGGATGTGAAACCTGCAACTGGATACAGTTTAAGGGAGGAAAAACCAGGGGATTGCTGGGGTGGGAGCTCCAGAATCAGCCTGGTCAGGCAGCAGCAGGAATGGGTTTGGGTGGGGAGTTTGCTTTTGGTCCTCAGTGCTTGGTTTTGGTCCCCAGTGCTTGCTTTTGGTCCTCAGTGCTTGGTTTTGGTCCTCAGTGCTTGCTTTTGGTCCTCAGTGCTTGCTTTTGGTCCCCGGTGCTTGCTTTTGGTCCTCAGCAGCTGGAGAGAAGGGACCAATGCGTGGCAGGATTCCAGGTCCCGTGGTGGAGGGATGTGCACCCACTGCAAAGTCTGGTGGGCAGAGGTGGGGAGCTGCACAACCCCCCTGGGGGGCATGGGGACATTTAGGAGCTGGTTCAGGATGGAAGTCAAGAGGTAAAGAGGAATCATTTCCTTATAGCTCCGACTCCAGGACTCCTTTGGGATGTTTTAGAAGATCACTCAGGTCATAATTTTAATTATGTTTCCTGCAAACTGTTTTCACACTTGGCTTTAACAGCTCTCAGCAGAGCCTGGCTTTCCAGGTAAGATAACCAAAGTGCTATTAATTGCTTTGTTTTAAGGAGCTGAAAATAATTGGTGCCTTTTTGTTATCTTTCCAGTCCACAGCTTTCAGTTATGTTAAATGTAGTTTCCATGGGTGTGTTTTCTCTCCTGTTCCTGCACTTTAAGGAGCACTAGGGTTTGGTTTTGTTTCTTCCCCGCCATATTTCTGTGTGGATTTGGTGACACGTTTCCCCATCCCGGGCACTGCAGGGGGGCAAGGGCTGGGGATTTCACCCAGTGCCACCCCCCTGGCAGGGAGCAGGGGCATCTGCCCCAGAGCAGGGTGCTCAGAGCCCCGCAACCTCCCCAGGGATGGGGCAGCCACCACCCACCTCTCTGGGTGCAGCTCCCCAGAGAAGTGCAGGAGCCCCAGCATCCAGCTCCACGGCTGCTCCTGCTGCCTCTCAGCTTCTCTGCAATCTTTCAGTGCCTGGCAGCATTGATAAGACTTTCTGCTGTTTATTTTTGTGATCCCAGCACTGCAGATAGTTTCAAGCTTTACCTGACCCAGAAGTTTTTTATCTGCCGAGCAGACAAGTGGGAGATAGGAGAAGGATGCAGCCAAACATGCTCTAGATTGATGTTCTCCAGAGCTACAAAACTTTGTTGATCTCTGCTTTTATTTAGAAGGGTAAAACTAATCCTTTTCTAGTGCAATCTTATTACCTGACTCAGAGTCTCAATCTCACAGTTATCTCCTTGGCAAAAACATGATGATTTTTCAGGCTGTAAACACAATGGGTCTGGCTCTGTTCTATGACTCAAAGTCACATTTTTTCTTCTAATGGCTCAGATGGGAAAATTAATACTAACAACCACCTCTGAGTTTCTCTCTGGAGGCACCCACCTTTAATAATACCTTGCAAGCAGTCAAAGGTGTGGCTGATAAAAATGGTCTTTTTCAGGAGGCTGGAAGCAGAGTCTGTCACCACAGGTAGTTCAGATCATCCTTCCAGCTGAACAAAAGGAGTTTACTGATGCTGACAGAGTTATCAGCATAAACAGTTCACAGGCAGAGGAATAAATGACATGCTTTTTGTTTGTTTACAGAGAGCTTTCTCTGGTAAATATTCATAAGAGCTGAATGCCTGTGGCTCCCCACTGCCTGGGGGGGGCCATGGATCACACAGCCCCTGGGGAGAGCTCCTAGGAGTTCATCCAGCCACAGACCAGCTGATTCTGCAGAGGAGAGTTTCACAGATCCCAGCAGGGTGGGGGTTAAAGGGACCTCTGGGGATGCTCTGGTGCCTCCTGCTCCATCCAGGGCACCCAGAGCAGGGCCCAGCAGTGCAGTGTCCAGGGGGGTTGGGATCTCTCCAGAGGAGACTCCACAACCTCTCTGGGCAGCCTGGGACAGCCTCTGACACCCTCACACCGGGGAACTTTCTCCTCCTGCTCACATGGAACCTTAGAGCACCTGCTCTGATGCAATTAATGGCTGTTGTTCTGATCAGAATTAAGACTTTTCTAGCTCTGTGCTGCAGTGCACACCTCTGCCCAGCACTGTCCCTTTCCCTGAGCCTTGAGTTTCTTCATCCCTGGAGAAGGTCACCAGCAGACTGGGCTCAAGCAGAGTGAGAAGCCAACACTTGATGTGCTCAGCCCCTAAGGAGCTGTCTGGGGCTACCAGGAGGTTGTGTTGTTGCAGCTTTGACCTGAGCTGATTTCCATCATGGTGCCAGCAGCTGACCCAAGAACTGCTTTTATTGTTCTTCCTACCAGTTCTGTTCTCTCCTCCCACAGAAAGTGCAGTGTAAGAAAACGGGTGAATTAAAACCACACGCCTCTGAGAGCAGCTACCACTTGAAAGCCTTACAAGCTAAAATGGGCTTCTGTTTAAAGAAAATCCTATTGTGAATCCCAGCGTGCCCCAGGGAACAGGCAAGGTCCTACCCTTGCTTCCCATTAAATCCTTCTGAGAACTTCACAGCCACCGTCGTGAAAAGAACCCCTTCTGTTGGCTGTTTGTGATTGTTATTGCAGCCCTGGGTGGCTCTGGGTGATGTTTTGCCCCTTGTCTGGGTTCAAGGCTCACTTGGAGTGTGGTTCCATCCCGAGTGTTAGCTCTGCAGCCTGGGTTGAGTGCCAGACAACAGCTGGGTCTGGAAGATATCATGATAAGAAAGCCCTGAAGGCAAAAGGTTGCCCTGGTTGGAAGCTGAGGAGTGGAAGGTGCAGACGTGTGAATGCTCTTCAGCTGGAAACACACCCGCCCAGCCCTGCTCTGAACAATGCATTCGCATGCACACCCATCAACATCATTATTCTAACAATTTGCAGTAATCATTTCACTATTAATTGCGTGCTGAATGCAGCAGGGGTGAGCTGGGGGAATCCAGGCCAGCACGTGTGTATGAAGCAGCCCTGCAGAGAGCTAGGTGCCTCAGGCTGGGTTGTTTTGGTCGTACTGTCTGGGTATTAATCACTAATTGCAGATTTCTAGGTGCTGGTGATCACCTCCTGCCGAGCTTAGAGCCACTATCAGTGTTTTGCAGCCTGGGAGCAAAGGCATCTGAGCAGGGTTCAGTGGTGTAACTGGGTAGATGGGCTGGTCCTCTGGCTCCCAGCCACCTTGCCCATGTTTGTAGAGCTGAGCCAACAGAGTCTGGCTCTTGTCTTCCTAAATCAGTGTGTGCACATCTGGAGGAGGCTGGATGGGTTTTTTTCCTGCAGTGTTTGGCATTTTTGTGACAGCTCAGTAGACTTCCAGCCTATGAGTGCTATATGAGGTGTCTACAGCAGGTAAAAATGTGCCCATGTGGCCCAGCCTGACTGGTGGTGATTTCAGATGGCTTTAGGATTTTCTTCCCTGCTTCCCATTCCATCTCTGCACTTCACAGAGCCACAGAATGTTAGGGGTTGGTTCGTGAACTCTGGGCTTCTAAATGGGACTCCTCCCCCGTGGATGAGGAGGGAGACACACAAACCTCTTTTGGTGCTTCAGGAGCAGCCCTGCAGCCCAGACTGAGGTCTTGGGAGAACTAAGGCTGCGTGCCTGGAGGTTTTGTTACCTAAACCTGCCAGAGAAGGGATCAGTGATGGATGGAGAGGATGACTAAGCCTTCCGCAGCATTCATCTTTTCTTGTGACTGCTCTCCAGAGAGGAATCACCTCATCATGTGAGCTGCACTAGTTGTAGGAGAATGAATCAGAAATCTCAATGAAGGAGCTTCAGAACCTCTTGCAAAGCCAGCTGTGGAGCAGATCTGCAGCAGAGATGGCTGGGATGCTCGTCATGCTCAGGCTGCTGCTCCCCCTCAAGGAGCTGGGGTTTGTTTCCAGCCCTGGCTTAGTGCTGCTGTCCCCCTCCATCCTCCTCTAGGGCTCTGCTGTGGCCCTTAATTAATTAATTACACTGGTCATCAGAGATTCTGGCTTTTCTAGAGCATTTACCAGCTTCAGGCCTCTCACTCTGTGGGTTTTCACTGCTGCATTCACTACATTCTCCTCCACAAGCCAACCCCACAGCTACTGATGGGGCAGAGCAGGGCAAGGCAGTTGCCAAAGGGGGTCACAAACCCAGTGTTAACAACCAAACCAAAGTGCAAAGTCATTTATTTTGTTTGTTTGTTAGTAAATATTTGCATCTCACAAAGAGATTGAGACAGGGCGGGGTTTCCAGGTGTCTTGAGTTCCTCCTGGATAACCCCACGCCATCAGAGAAGATCCATGGTCTAGCATTGGTCTGGAAATACAATTATTGCCCTTGTGCCTGTCAGGATTCTGTGGTGACATCACTCAATACCGGGCAAAAATAAGAATAAAAAGCAATTTACAAAAGCAAAGCAGAGGGATGAAATCTTATTAAGGAATTTGAAACATATATATAAAAATATATTTATAAAAGAAAAAGGTGAGGGAAAGACAAACTTAAAATATAAATGACACCACCCACTTCCATTCTGGTTTTGGTTTTCCAGCATTTCATGGAGCTCACAAGCAGCACCCAGTGTGTCACACAGTAGCAAGAGGCATGTGAGTGATGACTGCACACATCCAGAATACCAAACCCATTCCCTTACATGGGCTTTCCAGTGATTTCCAAAGTGTGTTGGCTCTTCGTGAGCAGCCCCTGCTTCTCCTTCAGCATCCTGTGCAATAAGCTCTTGTCAATCATCCCTCTGGTCTATTCTGGCTCTCTTGGGTGGATTCCACAGGACTTACTAAGGACAAAAATGCAGTTATTTGACCTGGAGAAGTGAGAGGGGCAGTGCCCATCACAAGTGGCATAGGGGTGCTCAGAGAAGTTTAATCAGGTTGGTTGTTCCTTAGCCAGAGGTTTAGGTTGGAGCTGAGGAACAATTTTCCCCCTTGAGGGTTTTCTAGGGGTGGGGTCCCTGATCCCTGGAGGGGTTTCCAAGCCCCCCATGGAGCTGTGGTGCTGAGGGCCATGGGGCAGAGATGCCTTGGCAGTGCTGGGGATGGTTGGATGATTGGTCTCTTCCAACCCAAATGATTCTGAGTGTTCTCCTTGCAGATGAAATTCCACTCACTGCTGTGTCTCTGGTGACTCGGTTTTGCTGCAACTACAGCAGTAGAAACCACTTCTCCAGCACACACCACCCGAGCAGGACGGTGTCCTGTGGCTGGCACGGAAACGGGCTGGAGATGGAGCAGGTGGATGGGTGATGTGCATCCAGTGAGGAGCTGAGAGCCAGGGGGGTGCAGAGCCATGGCACACAGTTACCCCCCAGCCAGGGCAGCGCTCAGACCCAGGGCTGCAGCAGGGTGTTGGATCATCCCCTCTGCTCTTGCCACCAGGCTGCCAGCAGGCCATTGATATATTTAGGCAAATTAGCAATCAGGAAAGAGAAACAATCTCTTTAGCACCTTCTCCCTGTGGCAAACCTCTCGGGGAGGAGTGGGAGCACCACAGCTATTTCTGGGCGTCCTCGGCGCCGAGGCGCTAATTGTCGCTGCTCTGCAGAGAGTGACAGGGAAATCTGACAGCTAACGAGGGTGTAATTTATGAGAGGAGAAGGCTGTAAAGCAATTAGGGAGGAACACACTTTTTACCAGTGTTATATTTGTCATTTAATATATTCCTATTCTATTATTAAAGCGCGAGGCCGCGCTGAGCTGCAGAGAACAGCTCCCTGGCACAGCCTGCCATCAAATGGGGACTGGGCACCCCTGGGCACCTCCACACCAGACCAGTTGCCACTCTGCCACAGGAGACCCTGCTCTGGCAGGGAGGTTGGGCTGGGTGGTCTTCTAGGTCCCTTCCAACCCCTGACGCTCTGTGATTCAGTGGAAATGGGGTGTAAAGTGGAATTGCCAGCCAGGTGCTAAGTCTAGAAGGGTCTTGTGTTTTTCTCCAAGCTTTATCCCGTTGGTTTGGTGGGGACAAGTGTGTTGGGTCCCTCAGCAGCACTGCTGGCACCTCAGCTCTGAGTGCACACTCGTGCCACGGGGTCTGCACAGCTCCAGTCTCGCAGCCGGCAGCGCTCGGATCATCTCTCATCCCTTTGATGCCTGTGGGCTGTAATAAAATTCTTCTCTTATTATCTTTTCTTTTTTTTTTTTTTCCCTTTACTGTAAATCTTTTCTCTTTAAGCACGGGAGAGGTTACAAATGTGCATCAAATTGAAGTGCGAGTGATTAAATCTCACTCTGAGCCAGTGCTGACGGATCAGCCGGGCCACTGGATGCTGCGGGAGCTCCTTTTCTTTGTGGCCCGTGCTCAAGATAATGAAAACCAGTCAAGTGATGAAACTTATCTATCAAAAGGGGGGTTTTTGCTTCCATGTGTTTGATTCCCATTTGTTGTTGGCACAGAGATGCAGTTATTTCAAATCCTGGTACTTCTGGAAGGGGATGGGTGTAGGCTGCCACTGCTCCCCCCCCCAACCTGCTTCTGGGGCACATCAAGCTGAAAGTGCTTTAATTAATCGTTGTGCTTTAATGAAATGTGGTTTCTTTTCCAGATAGATACACAGGTTTTCCTCCTCTGGGTTGTGCTGCTGTAGGCTGTGTGCGGGTGTCTTGGATGGTTGTGAGGGAGGAGGGTGGGATGTTTATGGGGACTGGGAAGAGGCACAGCATAGAACTCAGGGGACAACTCATGGCTCGTGTTTGTCAGAGTCTTGTGCACAGTCAACCTTAAAATTAATGCCATGCTGTGAAGTGTCTGGGGTTTGTGAGGACCTAGGAGGCCAGGCTGGGAGAGCTGGGTGTGTCCAGCCTCAGAGGAGAAGCTCCAGGGAGACCTTCTGGTGGCTTTTCAGGGCTTCAAGGGGCCTGGCAGGAAGATGGGGACAGAGTTTGAGCAGAGACAGGACAAGGGGGGATGGTTTGAACTGAAAGAGGGAGATTTAGACTGGAGAGGAGGAGAAATTGTTGATGCTGAGGGTGGTGAGAGCCCAGGCTGCCCAGAGAGGTGGTGGCTGCCCCATCCCTGGCACCATCCCAGGGGAGGTTGTGGGGGTTCTGAGCACCCTGCTCTGGGTGCAGATGGCCCTTGAAAGGTGACCTTGAAAGGTCCCTTCCCACTCCAAACCAGTCAATGATTCTACAGCTCAGTGATTCTGCTTCTGTCAGTCCAGCTGCCAGGAACTCAAACGCCCTCCTGTCTCAGCTCATCCTGGAAGGCATTGCTCCTGCCTTCTTGCTTCTTCAAAGTTCCTGATTTCCTTCAAGCAGAGAGCAAGTGTAAGGCTGCTGAAAGCAGCAGCCGAAGAGCAGTGTCAGCAGCAGCAGGGAGCTGTGCTAGTGACACCTTTCCTCTCTGCAGCACCGTGTGTTGGCAGTGATGGGATCTGACACGGCGTCACTCGGAGCATCCCTGCAGCACACCCACCCTGCCTCCTGGACCTCTGACAGCCCGGGCTGGCTTGTACCACAACATGGACAACACAATCTTCTTTTCAAGCAAAATTAAGGCAGGACTCTTGATGGGAGCTGACAAATCCTCTGCTTGACAAGTGCATGGGTTACCTGTGGCTGGGCTGAAGCTGGAGATGTTTCCAGTGCAGTGGTCCTGTCTGTAGAGATAAGGTGATAGATTGTGTAGGCAGCTTCTTTTTAAACAGAATGGTCCCTTTTTCTTTTTTCTTTCTTTTTTTTTCCACCAAGCTGTACAATGCAAGTGCCTGGAGTGCAGGTTGCCTTGCACATATGCAGACAGTCAGCATCAGGGGGGGTGTTTCTATCCTGCAGGGTGTTCCGTGTTTAAAAACAGCCCCAGCCCCCCAGTTCACCCCGTGGTTTGTTCCCTTGTCCCCATGCCCTGACCCCGGGGAGGGGGACACAGCTGCTCCGTGTACAGAAGGAACCATCCAGCCTTTCCCATTCTGCAGTCCCACAGCTGCTGGTTCTCCTCCAGTGCACAGGAGTCAGCGGCCAGCTGAGGCCAGACACGATGATATGTACATTAATTAACATGTGTATGTTAATTTGCCAGAGGACAATCTGTTTCCACTGTTGGGAAGCTGTCATCCATTAGCACCCGAGCGTGGGAGATCTGTATCAGTTTCCCGTTTAAAGCACGGGGGTGAGACCTGGAGAACCCTGGCAGTGGTGCTGATGTTTCATTAGCAAGCCCCATTTTCACGGAAATTAATTTCTTTGAGGAAAATCAAATCCATACCTGGTGCTAATTGCCAGTGATAATGATGAGCCGAGACTCAGATTGATTCTGGAGGTAGACTGTCTGTCTCCCGAAGCCTCCAACTGCAGGCTGGAGTGCTCCTGGAAGGGATCCATCAGCAGAGCTCCGGGTTCCTGGAGCCAGAGCAGGGGCAGAGCTGTGAAATGCAGCAGCTGCACAAGGAGACGTGATCTCCCCTGCCCTAACAGCCTTTAAAAGCAGGGAAGATTGTCTTTCCTCTCCTCAAACACCCACCAAGCTTTTATTGATCGTTTTCTCTAAATTATGGATGCTGCTTTTCCCCAACTACATCATTCTTGTGAAGCAAGTGCCAGAGATCCCTTCGGATGCCAGGAGCCCATCCTCTCCCACAGAGGTTAGGGGCTGTCATTGCAGGATTCATCTGGCCCTGCTGCCTCACTGTCATCCTGAAAATGAGAAATGAGCCACCGGGCTCCAGTCCGTGAGAAAACTCATCAAGCAAAATTACCAGCTCTGCTGCAAGCTCCAGTAAAACCCCCCCGTCCACACCAGAGGGGCTGACATGATAGGAACCAACAGTGGAGAGCATCAAAATCTCCTCCTCTGTCAATAGCAGCTCTGCTGCCGTTTGAAATTGGAGCAAGTAATGGGTAGAGCTGAAGTGTATCAGGAAATAATACATGTAATTACTCTGCAACCTGTTTCATGATGCTGGGGTTGGTTGTTTTTTTTCTCTCTCCAGCTGCATTTTGCCTCTCTTCAGTATTTAATAGCAGCCCACAGTTTATTGAATATTTGCAGCCTAGCCCTGGAGGATAATGAGTTTTATCCTGCCATGTGCTGCACACCTTCGTGTCCAAGAGAAGTTAATGGGGACTGAAGATGCTGCTGAGGAGCAGGACACCTGAGAAATTAAGAGTGAGCTCTGAGGAGTGGTTCTCACTGGCTGCTGGACTGCCAAGGGTGGCAGAGGGAGGTGCTGGGGGGGGGTCTCAGAGGAGCAAAACTCATCCCAGACACTCATCCCTTTCTCCTTATTTACCTTACAAAATAGTTTGTTTTGCCAGGGGTTTAATTCAGGATCAGGTTTGTTTTATATATTTTATTTATTTATTTATTTTTCTTTATTTATATTATTTTTATAGAAAAAATGAAAAATATATAAATATTTT
>VYZU01040004.1:0-21602 GCA_013401355.1 Ceyx cyanopectus | reverse complement strand
CAGTGCCTGGTTAATGTTAACCTCGTGAGAATATCCATGAGGTTTAAACTGGGCTGATGATAACTGGGTTAGACCATTGGATTTTACTCCTTACTGCAGGAGCATACGTACTTCACACACCCACTTTTATTATTATATATATATATATATAATTTTTATTTTTTTTAAGTGAATTTTTTAAGCAAGTAAAGGTCTTTTCTGTATTCATTGGAACACGGCTCAATATACAAATCTCCTAAGCCCAGTGCCCTGAGTTACATCCTAGTGACAGGATTTGCATATAAATGGTGATATTCTTGTCAACGTGCCTGGTGGAGAGCGTGTTATCAGTTGATACGGCCCTAATCTGTGGCAGTCTTGCCAAAGTATCTGAATATTTTTGCTTTGCAAACGTTTGCAGTTTTTACTGACAGAAGCGTGTGTTGCTGCTCACCAAGTGGTTATTTATTTTGTTTTATTTTATAGTTTATATTTCTGTTTGCACAGAGATTGCATTGGAAGGTCATCATTAGGAGAGAGGCTGCCTTTACCATCATATTGAAACAGAAGTCCTAAAGCTTGAATAAGAATCACTTTGCCCATGAGCAAAGCTGAGTTTAGCCCAGGAGATTTACTAAATTGGAGAGAAAAGAGAATTAAAAAAAAAAAAAAAGAGATCTTAATGGGATCAAGTTCTGGTGGCTCAGTGAGAGCAGAACACGATCAATGGGTGGCCATTTGTCATGGGAATGGCTGGAGCTGGAGATGTGGCTTTGGCTGCTCCTAGAGCCAGGTCTGAGCTTCTGGGGACACAGGTGTCCCCGGGAGCCACTGGTCCCTCTGGAGACACTCAAGACCCTCCTGGATCTGTTCCTGGGTGACTTGGTCTGGGTGCCCCTGCTCTGGCAGGGGGGTTGGACTAGATGATCTTCTAGCTCCCTTCCAACCCCTGACACTGTGATTCTGTGATCTTTCCCAGCCATGGCCTTGGAAGCCACTGGTGCATCCCCAGCTGGGGCCATCCTGGGGGGGGGTCTAGGTTGACGTGTGGTGGTGAATTCTGACCCATTCTCCCCTTTTCCTTCCAGGCCCTGCCGCAAAAAAGAAGTACGTCAGTTATAACAACCTGGTTATCTAGCCCGTGCTGCCGCGTGGGGCGGAGGACGGGCGAGGATTTCCAGCGAGGGCCGGCGCAGACCCGCCCCCCGAGGCCACCCCGAGGGCCCGGCGCTGCCGGGGGGCCGGAGCAGGAGGAGCCCCCGCGCTCCCCACAACACCCTTCACCGCTCTGGGCTTCGTGCGGGGCCGTGGCCCTGGACCCGCTGCGGCCGCCGGAGCCGCCGCCGTACCCGGTACTCCCCCAGCCGGGGCAGGGCTGCCTTCAGCTACGAGGACTTTAAGGGGCTACAAATTCTGTCTTTCTATGTACTTCCAGACTGCAAGTTTTTGAACTTTCTGTACAGTTTGTGAGGATTTTTTATTTTTTTTTTTTGCACCTGGCCATCCGCGTCCTTCCGAGGTCACCCTTTTGTTTCCCGAATGCACAGTTCCCTGTCCTCACAGATTCAAAAGGGGAAAAAAAAATAAAAAAAACAACACAAAAAAAATCAATAAAAAAAATACAAAAATCCCACTTAAGGATTTCAAAGCCCTATGTACATGAGTCGTATGATTATTGTCGTCTCACTGCAATCCATAGACCTTATTTTTTTTATCTAAAAACAAAAAAGAATTTAAAGACCAAAAACTGTGCTGGCGAAAGTTAATGTGCCCCCCCACCACCACCCCCTTCACAACTCTGATGGGCTGCAGAGGAAGCAGAAAGGATTTTTTGCTGAGTTTTTTTAGTAGAGGTCTTGATATTTGGGATGCATGCCAGTAATGTATTTTATGGTACCTGTTCTTTCCGTTCAATATTTGTATTTGTGTTCGATTCCGTTCCTTTATTTAAGGTATATGACTATTTTGCAATAATTTCCAACAATTCCTATGGTATTCGGAGGAAAGAAAATGGCTTTTACATGTCTTGAGGTTTGGGTTTGGTTTGGTTTCTTTTTCTCTTTGTTGATGCCCCACCATGACTGACCAGTGTGATAAGGACTTTAAAAAAAAAAAAAAAAAAAGCATGTATGTTTTCTACTGTTTGTAATAAGTAATTTCGTTAATCTTGCTGCTTATGTGCCAATTTAGTGACCCCCACTTTTGCCGCAGACTCCTCCTTTCCTTTCCATTCTCGATCCTGTGATATTATCCAAGAATGTATCAATAAAGGATTTTGGTTAACTTTTTTTTATTTACTGCAATAAATTATTTTTTTTCCAGTTGTTCCCTCCCCCCCTGCTGACTATAAAGTTTTTTCCCTGATGTTGTTGACCAGGGACACCCAAAAACCCGGCGCAGAGGAGCTCTGGGTGTTTGATACAAAGAGAGGGTCTGGAAAATCTATTTAGCAGCTTTTTGCAGGGTATAAAAAAAACCCAAAATTGGGTGTTTTTAAGCACCAGGGGCTCTACCAACCCCCAAAAGCCAAGTTGCAGTCAAGCAGAGAAAGACTTTGAGGCTGATGGTCTCCAAAGCTGCCTTCGACTATTGAGTTTTCAGGACTTTGGAGGGTATGACACCCACCAGCACACACTGGAACGCAATTAACCAATGAACTAATTAAAATCAACCTGCCAGAGCAAGCTGGGGGTAAAAAGGGGGCTAAAAGAAAAGGAAATTGAGGCAAGAGGTGAGAGGAAAGTCATTCCAGTTGCAGCACAGCACCTGGGCCCGCTGCCTGCGGCACTTTGGGCGCCAGGCGACGGCTGCTTTGGGAAGTATTTAGCCTCCCTATTTTCTCTAGACAACTGGATCAATTAAACTGATGAAGTTAATCAGCAGCAAAGGGAGCTGTGACAGCTGAGCACGGGCAGTGCATAGTGATGAAGGTGCCATGTCAGGCCTTGGCTGACGCCCTGGGCCTGCAGGGTGATGTCGGCCAGGCCTCCTCCCCAGCCTTCTGCTGCTCAGGGGGCTGCTAAGGAATTCCAGCAGCCAGGAGATGGATCCCCACCCCAGGGAAGCCTTTGGGAAGCAGGAAACTGGATTATCAGCCAACAAATAGCAGGAGGCTCTGCAATGTTACTCTGGTCCTCTAGGCAAGCCCAGGGACATGAGGGCAGAGCCAGCATTGGGTTAAATAAGTGTGCAACCATCAAACAGTGATTCTTGCTTAAAGACCCCAGTTTTTAGTATTTTTTCCTCTGAATTGTCCAAACGATGGTTGGTTTGTCACTTTTTGAAGAAGGGAAGGTGAGGTGGGAGGAGGAAAGGGTGCTGGCCAGGAGGGCGTGATGACAAAACAAAAACTGGGTTTGAGTTCTTCAGGTTCTCCTCCCAGCTCATTCTAGGTCCAACAGCCAATAAAACCTGAATATCCCTGTTCAGCTTGTGGTTAGAAGGGGTTTGTGGAGCCATGTCTAGAGCCCCCCAAACCCCCTTCCTGCTGTGCACTTTTAAAGGTAGTGGGCTGGTGCTTCACCCATCTGCCTGCAGCCAGGGCTGAAGTTCCTCTGAACGTGCACAGACTCAACAACATTCCCTCCCCACTTACTTCAGGTTACACAGAGTCAGTCTTCAATGATTTATCCCCCCTGAATGTCTTTCTAGTCTGATCACTGCCTGAAAAATTAACTCAGCGGAGGCAGCATGACAAGCCTGGGAATATTTGCACGTATCAAAGGAGTACATGGAATGTGCTGCCTCTCATGTGTGTCATCAGAGCAGTGGTGAAGCCAGCACAGATGAGGTCATGTGGTGACTGCTCCCCTACTGGGACAACTGGAGTTCAACCAGCATCTCACTGGTTTCTCCATGCACAAGTAGAGTGTAAGGAGACAGAGCTGTATTCTACCCACCTCTATGATGAAGTACATCAGCAGCCAGTTCTACAGAGGGGTGTGTCTCCACACAGAGACACCCCCTTTATGTTACACACACAAGGAAAGCTAATTTACAATCAATACACCATCACACTTGTATTAAAACATTCATGGATTAATAAATAATACAAAAACCTTAGTCAAGTTTTGCATCACTGCTACCTCTCCACAGCTATCAAAGCTGTGCAGTGAGTCACCAGCAAAGCCCTGTTGGAACAGCCTGGCCAAGGTGAAGAGGTTCCAGTGTTGACTGTGTCTTTGATCCCACCAGCTCCACCATGCCCTCACACCCACACTGGAAGCAAACCAAAGGAACCCTTCTCTCTGTGCAGAGGCCAAGTGGCTGTACTTAGTGTGGGTGGCATTACCCTTGTTTTCATCACAACATCTTCATCTTATTACCCTCAGCTACAGGCTGATGTAGTGCTGCTGGGCTGGGTCCTTGTTATACTGTGCCAGTGAGTGGAACAGAGAGAAAAAGAGCTGGACTTTTGCTTTGAAGACTATGTGTTTTATGTCAAGTCAGTGGCAGGGGTCAGTGAGGGGGTGTTAAGAGCAGAAAGACTAAGTTTGGGCAAAGAAAGTTGGTGGGATATTCACCCTCCCCCCCAAAAAAACCCCCACAACTAAAAAAAACCCAATGAGCTTGTGTTAGCAGGGGCTGCAAAATCCATGTAAAGCCAAAGCTGGCTGCAGCACGGAGCCCTGGGGCTGTGTAGAGCAGAGACAGGATTACCTGAGGCAAGGGTGTGAAGAGGTGACCACGGGCTCTGCACCTCCATGGACCCCCATCCTTCAGCTGGAAGAGCTTCAGCCACCCACGCCAGAGGAACCCCGAAATGCTGCTGTCCCAGGAGGCAAAGATCTCCTCCCCACGTGCTCCTGCCCTGCTGTACCACAGAATACATTTTTCTCTGCTCATCGTGATGAACACGCTGAGAAAAATGCTCTGTGATTACTCAAGGAAAAAAAATGATGAAGAATGGGAGTGGTATTTTTTTTCTTGTTGCTACTTATTATTTAGTCTGAATTATACCCAAATTGTTTTGGTATGTTAATGCCAAGTTTATTGTTCATAAATATCATTGCGGAGTTAAGCTTTCTGGGCATGCTATATGATAGATAATGACATTTATTTAAGCTGAATCAGAGCTTAGTCTTCATTTGTGACATTAATTGCCTTTATATATAATTAAATGCACTATAATGCCTCCATATACAGAATCTGTGCATCCATGAAAGTGCTAATCAAACATATTTATTAATTTCTAAGAGAGCTTTTTGTAAAGGCTTTGATACAGTCGAGTGTTTTTTTGGTAAACAGTCTTTTTTTATTTTTTTGAAATAACATATTTAGCAAAATATTTTGATAATGGCTTTTTTGTGCTACAGGCATAATTAATATTATTTATACCAAATTACTATGAGCCAAGGGGGCGAGCTGCTGCTCGGAGGATGCTCTGCCTTTGGCTCCCAGGGACTCAGAATGACACCCCCAGCCCTTGGCATCCCTGATGTTGCCAACACTGCAGCAAAGACAGCCCAGCTGGGGGGTGTTGCAGTGGCTGTGTGCTCAACCCTACCAAAGCTGGAGCCCCAGCAGCTCCTGGGGGCTTGTTGCCATTAGTTATTCTTCACCTTCAGCCCACACCTCTGAGGAAACAGAGCTGACCTTCCACCTCCCACATCTGCAGCTGCCAGCTCCAATTCCCTGTTTTATTGTAGGCTTGCCAATCATCACAGCCTGAGTTAAGATTTACTGAGGGCAAGGCCAAGGAAGGGTGGGAGGGGGTGGGCAGGGATGTGTTTGGTGCCTCAGTGTTGTGGGAGCACACGGTGGGATCCTGCTGGTGCTGGGACAGCCTTTCCATGGCATCATGACCCCAACAAGCCACTAAATGAAGGATTTTGGGGCAGGAATGGTGGGAATCTGGGGCAGTGTGCCCATGCCCTGCACCCCCTTCACCTCAGGGTATCACCACTGCTGCCTCTCCTCTGTGGGGGGGCTGGAAGAGAGATGGGAACTTAGAGAGGACAGGACAAGGGGTTTAAACTAAAAGAGAGATTTATCCTGGAGAAGAGAAAGAAATTGGTGAACAGGACAGGGTAAGGGGGTTGTGCTGCCCTAAACACCTCGTCATGCCCAGGAGTGTTCCAAGATGCCTACTGGCTGTTTGCTCTCTCTCAATATAGCCACCAACTTCTACATATATATTAAAAAAAAAATACTGAAAATACATATGTATTTCACTATTTTTATAACCTATGTATTTTCAGTAACTATTGTATTTTTAGTAACTGCTTTGATGTTTTGCTGCCCAAGAAGAGTACACTTCCTTTTTTACCTCTTAAGAATGAGCTCAACTTTATTTTTTCCTCTATGTTTTTTTGCAGAAACCTGCCAACAGCCTGCAGGGTGAGGACTGCTCTGCTCAGCCCATCCGAAATTACAGTGGTACCAGCCCCTGCTGACCCCCAGCTCCCTCACTTGACACGGGTGTTACTGCTGCTCCACTGCCAACAGCAGCTTGGCAATGCTGAGCCTGACCTCCTGGCACTGAGGGCACTGCCCCAGGCATGCTCCAAGAAAACAGGGGGAAGAAAAGTGCCTGAATTGCTAGGGAAAGGCTTGTTACAACTGAAAAGAGAATGGAAAAGAACTCAGCCCCTTGGGCACCTGCAGGTCAGGAGGCGTTCACAGGAGGATCCCAGCTCCTACAGTGGTAGGTGGGGCAGAGCATCAGCACCCTGTGGCCAAACAACACAGGGGGTTCTGCTGCCTCCCACCCATGGGGACAAAACAGTCCAGAAACCTGCTGAACTCACCTGGCTGGGGCACTAGCACCACCTTACTCAGGGTCTCCATGGGAGGAGGTGCAGGTGAGGGGGGTTCATCCAGTCACTGTGACCAGCCCGTGGCATACAGGGGGCTTCCTCCAGGCAAGGATGGGCCACCTTGGAAGAGAAAGGAGTGCAGCATGTGGCTGAGAGAAATGCTCCTGTCTTGGGCTTCAGCATGATGCCAACCTCTCCTACACCCTCCCTGGTGCCTACCCACCAGGGTTACACTCTCCCAGACACCCCCACTCTGTGTCTAGCAGGGTGCTGATATAAAATCCATCTCAAAATAATTCATGAAAAATGATCCATACCCTCTTTTTTTTCCCCCCTCCCCTGCCTGGCTTATTATATTCATTTTATTCCTTCCGTAGACAGCAAAATCATATAGTGAATATTAATGATTGTGATTTTATTCTGCCATTATTTAAAGCTAAAATAGCAAATGTTTACTTACAGCCAGCAGGAATTCTTCTAAGTACAGCTCATTTATTTCAGGGCGCCACGGGACTCTGTCAAGTGTGAATTTGGGTTGAGGGTGGCACCTGCCAAGGGCCTGCCCACCACAGCCCTGCTGCTCTCTGGTGTGCTGGGAGTTGTGGATGCCCCCCATCCCTGGTGGGATGGGAGATGCAGGGGGGATCCCCCATGGCCGGGGGGGGGGTTGGACTGAGATGATCTTTAAAAATCCCTTTAAGCCAAACCATCCTATGATTTTATGACAACTGAAGAGGCCACCACTTGCTGTCTGCTTGGAAAAGTGGCACTGCTGCCTTCAGGAGCCTGCAAGGACACACACTCACCTCCTGCTGCTGCCAGGGGCTCCTGTGCTGCTGTCAGGGGGGATTTAACTCAGGCAGGTGGTGACAGCTCCAGCTCCAAGGTGCCAGGTTCATCCCTGCTGACAAAGATGCATCGAGAGTGTCATGAAGCAGAGTTTGCCTTCCTTTCATCTGTCCTGCTGTTGTCCTCCAAAACTGGTCAAAAATCTCTATTTATATGGGGTTTGTGCCATTAAAAATAAGAGGATGGTGGCTGGGTTTTGCTCCAGGCTCTGAGCTGTGCAAGAATCCAGACCATGAACTAGTTACTGAGCAGAGCCCCTGGTGGGGTGGGAGATGCAGGTGGGACCCCCCTGCAGCCCATGCAGGGGAGCAGCTGCCCAAACCATCCCCAAACCTGATCTCAGGAGATCAACCCCCTTATATTCTCCCTAAATTAATAATAAATTTAAGCTCTCTTATTAACAACTGGGGTTTCTTCAACNGAGAAAAAAAAAAAAAGATGGAACCCTTTGGGGTAGGTGTGGGTAGTGCTCAGTGAGGTACAAATTTATGCACTGCAATAACACGTGGCAGAGCCTGAGCACTCGTTTTGCTCACAGAGTGACTCAGTGCTAACTTTTATTCCATTTATGAATTTATTTGGGTTTTTTTTTTTTAAGATAGGAGGATCTTGGGGAAGCTTTCCAACTAATTCCTATTAATAGAATGAAACAGAGCATCAGAAAGCACCAGAGGCAAATGAAATCATCTCCCCTGTTCATCCAGTCTCAGCTTCAGGACTTGGACTCCAACATTTGAATGCAAAGTATAAATCTCCCCCAAATAGCACTTTATTGGAGCCTTGGCTAATTGCTTTCCAATCAGCTAGAACCTTTCACCTAGCCAAGCTGCTCCTAGGAAAGAGGTAAGCTGCTTCTAAGGGGTATTTCATTTACAGTAGGTGTATTTGGCTGCTGCTTTTCATTTACAAATACACCAAAAAACAACTTATTTCAATAACTCACCCAAAATGTGACTTTTTGTCCCAGTCCCTTCTTCAGCAGCCACATTAATTTGATGTGTAATTCAACTCCTGGTACTTACACAAAGTGAAGAGCTGCTGGACTGTTGATGCTGCTCAGGGAGCAAATGGGGGTTTTTTTGGCAGCCTAATGACCTGTGCAAAATGTATTTGAGTAGCTTTAGCTATTTTTCTGAACCCATTAGCTGCTATGAAAATCTTTAGTTAACCCAATCTCACGACTCCATCCATCACCAAGTGTCACCTGCTGTGTCCCAGGGACTTCAGCAGGTCCCAGTTCTTCCAGCCATCCCCTGAAGTAAAAGCTGACACTGATTTTAATCCCCTTGGCACTTGGTGCAGGGGCAGTGATTAAAGTTGTCCCTCAGTGGCCCTCTTCACAACTTGGCACGTGGATGTTCTGCCAAACACCGATTTTCTTCCCTAATTATTCACTATTGGCAGGGGGAGATCTCCACCCCTTACCTGAAGACACCTTCCTTCTGCAGAGTCAATAGCAGGCAATTTGTGAAGTGCTAATCAGCACAGAAAAGGTCTTAATCAGGCCCAGCAATGCATCTCCAACTCCCAGCAGAGAGATCAATACTCCAAGGGGGTAGAGGAAGGACCTCTTGGTACCCGTGGTGGCTGCTTAGCTGCAATCCTCAATTACTGCTCCTGGGAGATAATTAATTAAGCAGCAGAGCATGAATCAGCCTTTGGTTAAAGGTTTATGAGGCAGAGGAAACTGCTTCCTAGTGTCCCAAAGCTGTTTAATCCTGATGGATTTTACCCTCAGTCTTCACTCTGTGAACAGATATGAACATATATTTTATATATCACACATTGTATAGGAGTTTTTTTTCTCTTGACAACTGCAGGCACCTCTTTTAAGCCCTGGCTAATTAATTTCTGGTGGATGAGACACAACCAGCAATGGAACTGACACAACTTGAGCCAGCCTCTTCCACAGCCCCCTCTGAGCTCACCTCCCACCCTCCCTGGGACTCAAGGCCAATGTGAAATGGGAATTCATCACCTCAGGATCAGCTCCCACCTCTCAATTCTTCACATCTAAAAAGCAAACAGGTGACTATTTCATTACAGATAACTAGAATGATCCACAAATAGGACGAAGCAACCAAAACAACTATAAAAAAATACAATTAATTACTTGGATTTCTTACAGGTCAGAGCTTCATCTCAGAACAAGACTACCTGAGAACTTGGTGTTCCTGAGAAGTCATTTTCACATTTTTTTATGCTGGAGGGTTATCCCCAGGGCTCAGTCTCACTGGTGAGGACCAAGCCTGAGACTCAGAAGTGTGTAAAGCACACAGGTCATCTCCTCAGCCCTTTAGTTTGGGGAGTTGATCCCAACTCTCCAAGAGCTGCTCCAGGAGCATTCCATGTCCTAGAAGTACTTCTCAGCTTCTTCTCTCGTGTGAGGGCTGGAAGAAGCAAGCAAATGATGGTGTGCCATCCAGCAAATAACGTGTGAAACTGCAGAAAAAAAGAGAGATCCCTGCAAAATGCATGTGGTAAAGGAGGAAAAAACTGACAGGGAATCACAGAATCACAGAAATTAGGGGCTGGAAGGGACCTAGAAGATCATCTAGTCCAACCCCCCTGCCTGTATGGGCCATACAGAGCCAGACCCACCACATCCACACACCCAGAGGTACCCACCACACTTGCAAAGCCACAGAGGGACTCCAAAGGAGCTAGGACATGCCCCAGTCAGCACCAGAGGGAGGATGCAGATGCTGAGGACACACACAGACCTCCCTCTGAGCACAGCCTGGCACCCTGAGGGTGTCCTGGGAGAGCAGCTCAGCACACAGAGAAGGGATGAGATGCCCAAGGAGGGGTTTGCTTGGGTTGGGACCCTCTCAGCTGCCAGAAGTCCGTGGAAGATGCTTCCACTTCTCTTAGAAAGCTTCACAGGTGAGGAAGGAGAGGCAGCACAAATCCCTGTGATGATGAACTAATGCAAGTGGCTGATCAATCTGTACACTGAATAAACCACTCTGGGCAGCTGAAAAGGTTGGGGTTTTTTTAACCTTTACTCTTGTTCTGATTATTCACAAGCTCTCTGGATTCCTTAAAAGCACTTGCTTGGGGAGAGCCAGATCTACATTGGAACAAACCCCAGTTCCTATGCACACAGCTTCCCAGCTTCCCCACCCAGGCTGATTCATCCCCCTCCTGTCATTTTTACCCCTTCTCTTGCACAAACACATCTACTCCTCAGATCAGACCATCCAAGGACACAGACAGAGCTGACAAGGAGGGAAACTGGGACTCTCCCATCTCCCAGAGCTCTTTTGATGCTGTTTTCCTTCCCCAGAGGTTCCCTTTCCAGCAGGACACTGGATTTCTCACGGCACACTCTGTCTTTTCAGTGTGCAGCAACTCGACCTGTGCCTGGCTTCTCTCCCCTGAGCACTGCTGTGCCTCACCCAGAGCAGTAAATCACTGCATTTTACAGCTCCCCAGCTGCCATGTGCTGCTCAGCCCTGGCTCTCAAGGCCAGGATTCTCATCAGGTACAGTAAAATCAGAGGGGAATTACAAAGGGCCTTCGGCTTTGTGACCTCCTAGTAGGAAAGCAGAGCAAACTGCAGAAAAACTTAGAAACCTGGAGGGAACACATGAGAATCAGCAGTGCCACAGTGATGAAAACCAGATTAATTAGCAAAGCCAGAGTGCAGGACACCCTGCAGCCCATCCCCATGCTCAGGCCAGCAGGTCAGCTCCTTCCCCACGGGGGTCTGGTTTTGGAAAGACCTGCTTTTCTCCCCTGCAGCAGTTTGGAGAGGGCTCTGCAGCCTTTCCAGGGGGTCATTACAAGATAAAAGGTATTTTTCCCCTCTCAACTACACCCCCATGGCAATATGAGAGCACCCAGCACTGTCATCCACCCCCAGGACAGGGATCTGTGCCTCACCTGGGGTTAAACTTGCAGGCATCATCCAAATGGTCTCCTCACATCCACCTCTGAGCAGGGACACAGCCCAACTAAAAAGGGCTGCAGCCCTTGAGCCTCAAAGACACTGTTCAGAGGCCAAAGGGACCACATCAGGCAGGTTCTCTGGGAGAAGCTGTGTCTGGAGTCAGCTCTCCACCAACGTCTCTCTGCAGTGACAACTCAGGAAACGAAGGGCAGGCTGTAAGGTGGTAAGAAAGCCAAAGAAAGGGGGATTTAGGAGTCTAGAAAGGGGGAATTTCCAGCAATTCACCCAGTATTTGCCACCACTGCCTGCTGCTTCACCCCTTAAGGGGCAGCACACGCCGGGGTGAGCCCAGGACTGCTGTTTGCTCAGACACAGGCAGTTCGGAGGGTGATGTGCAGCCTGCAGACACTAGAGGGCAAGGATGTCTACCAGTTTCCCGAGGAGGGCACAGGAGTGGGCACAGCACCGGGAGAAGGTGCCAGAGCAGCCTCCAGCACCCACCCCTCAGCCCCAGCAGGGACACAGAGGGGCTCAGGGCACCAGACCCCCAGGGCAGGGGGTTGTTGGGTCTCTTGAGCCTCCCCAGCTTTCTCCTGGAGGTGTTTTCAGCTCCACATCTGTGTGCACAACACAACAGCTGGAATCCCCACTGCACATCTGGAGCTCTGCCCAAGCTGCAGGGTGAATATTTCCTTATTTTCCCCCTGCTCCGATGGGTTCTCCTTCATTCAAAGCATAGAAACCAAGCAGGAGTTGAAAAAAAAACCCAAATAAACCCAACCAAACACCAAAACCAACCAACCAAACCAAACAACAAAAGCAGGAAAAAACATTTTCCCACTTCCAAACAGAATAAACCTCTGCAGAAGAGCCTCGTGGCAATTAGTTCCAATGCCTTAAAGGGATTCAACAGCCCTCCTAGTAACAAATTCAGTTTGTATTTCTCTTCTTCAGTTTGCATTGCTCTCACAGACGAGGCTTTTAAATTAAAACCATATTTTGTCAGGAACTTTTCTGATGCATTCCAACATCCTTCAAGTCGTTTTGCTTAAGGAGTTTTCAGATGCTGCCAGTCTGCTTTTTAAACCCCTTTTCCTTGCCACCCAAAAGCTGCCACAAATCTCGAGCAAAATGTTAATTAATCCCATAAATAAGCAATCTCCCTCCTCATTTCTGAGTGCCTGGAGTAATAGGAACATGAGCTCTGCTACAGGGTCAGGACTGAGGTTAAATTGCACCCTGTGCAATAGGAGAAAGCAGCAACCTCAGAGCAAGGAGCAGCTCCTTGATTTAATAAATTAAGAGACTTCCAGTGTGGAAAAGGACTAAAGATAATTATCACCTGAAAGCATTACAAGTAAACATTGTAAATATTGAAATAAAGGCTGAGAAAACAAGGAGTGCAGTGGCCTTTGCATCCCCCCTGGTTCTGTCTGTGGCTCACTGAGACTCTCTCCAGCTGCAGACACAGGCACTCTGGGCATTTGTCCTCCCCACCACCAAGGTAATTTGACAGAGTGTTTCCACCACATTACCCTGCTTAACACAATTAGAACTTCAAAGCCAACCACACTTCAAATTCTAGAGAGGTTGTTTTTATTTACAATGGAAAAAAACCATTGGTTTGGTTCACACGGGGAGAAACGTGCTGGGAGGAAGATGTACCAGGAGGAATTGCCTCAAGTCCAGGACTTTAAAGCCTGTCAAGGCTTCGTGGAGAAACGAGGCAAGATGAAAAAGGCAGATAATTTTCCCCAAGTAAACTCCTTCAAAAGCTCTGCAGCTTGCCTTCCTGAAGCCACCCAGCAAAAGAAAATGTAAACGGAGGCAGAATAAAGAATGGAGATGAGAAGATGGTTTGCACCCCTGGCCCTGGGTTGTTTCCAGCCTCCTGTGCATGCCCAGGAGAGGAGCACTGGAACCCACACATCACCAGCTCCCTTCACTGCCAAAAACCCCTGGGCAAAGCACTGAAGGGGAAAAAAACCCCACAAAAATCCCACTACACTCAGCGATTTAACTTGCAGTGTTTTGCTCGTGATGCTTTTCCTTGGATTTTTCAGGCCTTTTCCTTCAGCATTGTAGGTTTCTGGGTTTGTTTGCTTCGCTGCCCTTAAATATTTACTCTATTACTGTTTTGTTTGCTTAGCTTCGCTTAAATATTTAAGCTATAGCGTTTTACTGGCATAAATATTTGCTTTAGTTAAAACCCACTTAGCAGAAAGATAAACAAGGGGATAAGGAATCCGAAATGACACTGGAATTTCAGGGGAGGAACAGCAGTTACCCTGCCAAGGTGTTAACCTTTCTCAAATGATGCCATTGATGAGCTGTGTGCTGAGATGTATTAATTGTTGCCTTCATTCCCATTTATTTGTTCCCCTCCCTCCATCAGCTGCCACATTAACCCCTTTTTCCACCCCTCACTGCTGTGACAAAGGGATTTTCCCCACCCTGCTACCCCCCAGAGTGCCTTCCACAGGCTGAGCTGCTGGATGGAATGGAAACCCACCCTGGTCACCTGGCACTAGGAGCATCTTTCCACTCAGGAATTGATCATTTCGACACCAGGTGAACATATCAAGAGACTTTCCAGCATATATTTGATTTTTTCCACCTCGGTGTGGCTGATGAGTCCACGGGAGCTCCAAAAATCGGAGCCCAGACACATTGGCTCTGGAGGAAAGGCAGAGTCCTCTTAAAAACATAATTAATACAGAACCTGCTGGTTGCAGGCAGCAGAGCTTAAAAGCATTTTGGGGCCTCAAGCCTCAAATATAAATTAGCAGGTGGGGCTGCTCAGGAATTTTCCCTGTTGCCACGATGATGGATTTTTCACTTTAAAGATAAGGCAGGGCCTGATAGAGCCAAATATTGACAGGGAGATAAAAAGGGCTGTTATGATAATAGGCATAATGAAGTGGTGTTTAGAAAGCCAGAGCTGGGATATATCTTTCCCTACTGTGGAATATTGATCCCCTCAAAGAGAGATTAAAAAAAAAAAAGACAATTAGGTTTCTCCTGCCTGCTCTGTCTGTACCTGGGGTTTGGACCTGCCAGAGAAGTCACTAACTTCAAAAATAAAATTACTCACTTGCTTATTCCTTACAAGGCCAACGTCCAGGAAAGATCCCAAACCTCACAACTGACTTTGGATGCATTTCATGGGAAAACTCTGCTCCCTGGGGCAGCTCAGGGGAGCTGAAAACAAGGTCTGACAGTCAGAAAAAGATTATCAAGGTTCCCACATCCCTTACTGAAGACTAGAAGTTGGAAGAAAAAACAAACAAAAATTAGAATATAGCCACTACTTGATACTTCTAACTCTCCCCAGCCTTCCTGTCCTTCTACCTCCCTCTAAAATAAACCTATTACACACACATTTATGTTAAAATATATATAATTATCATAAATTCCACAATACCTGGACAAAAGCCACTATGGGAAGTGCTGACTTGTCTCCAAGGGAGTGTTCACAGAAGGGTTTCCATTGAGGGGTCCTCTGGGGACCCTGCTCCTCAGCTCCCTGGGGTTTCTCCCAGCCAGGCTGTGGTGGCACAGAGACAACACCCAGCAGCAGCTGGCTCTCCATTTAACAGCTTTCATCAGGTGCTTGATTGAAATCTTTGATGAGGTTAATTGACCTGGCCAGGTGAGGAGGGTGGGTGGAGATGAAGCTAGTGAGGGGCAGGGGTGAGGGAGGAACAGCCTCCTGCACCAGCACAGCTCTGGGGAGAAGGATTTTGTTGTGAGGGTGTCAGAGGCTGTCCCAGGCTGCCCAGAGAGGCTCTGGAGTCTCCTCTGGAGAGATCCCAACCCCCTGGACACTCACCCTGGGGCCCCTGCTCTGGGTGACCTTGCTGGGAAGGCTGAGGAAGGAAAGTGTGTGGCCATTTGAGTTGGATCTCTCTGGTGTTGAATCAACTCCAGGAGTTTTCCTCTGTAACCCATCACTAAAAGGAAATTAGAGCAGTTACCATAGAAACATCTGGACCAACAGCCTGAAAATTATTATTTTTTAGATATATATTGTTTAAAGAAAGTAAAATATTGTTCCACCTGAGCAAAAATCTGCACCTCCATCAGTGCTGATGCTCTGCTCACCCTCCCACTTGGCAAAGGCAAAATTCTCAGTGTTCTGTGCCCTTTTAGTACCAATTATTTCTCCTCTCACACCTACCGTTGACCATATGTTATTACAAGAGGCCTGATTTTTATACAGCTGCGTTATTTTAAACTCCAATTAAGTTTTTTTAAGTACACACCTCATGTTTCCAACCCAAACAGAGCCTGTTGAGAACCTTCAGTAAACAGAAGGCAGCAGTTCTCAGGGAGGGGGGGCTGCAGAACTTTCCTTTGCAGCTACCAACTGGAAACTGCCTCTCAGAGACTGTTGGGGAACAGGCAATTGAAACCAGGCCACAGAGTTTGATTTTCCAATATCTCATTTAAGTCTCACAGCCAAGTTCAATGGGAAAGTTTTTCTCAGATTCGATGCTGTTTGGCTGCAATTTTTTTTATGACTTTTTTTTTTTTTTTTCTCAGCCTTTCTTCTTCCCTTTGAAATCAGGAGGCGTCGTGGAAATCTTATCTTTGGAGATGAGGGTGAAGTTGATGGTAGTATTGATTTCAGCCTCTGGGTCTCAGGAACATTTCATCAGGTACTGAACAAACATTTACCACAGACTACATTACTGGGGACAGCCCTAGAGGGGTGAGAATCACCAGGGTCCTGGTGCCTCAGGGCTGCTGAAGCAGAGGGAGAAGAGGGATGAGGAGAGTCACGGAGTGACCAACACTGGGAACTTGCAGAATAAATGAATTTTAGCTCTTTCTAGCCCCCAGTCCTGTCCCTGCCCCAGCCATGCACAGCAAACATCCCCAAACACCCCACAGGACCTTCAAGGTCTGATTTTCTCTACCTGTTCCTAACACATCATAACCCCCACACACCAAAAAATGCTCTTTTCCTTCTTAGCAATCACAGCCACCTCTGAATTCAAGAACTTCTCTAAAACCAGGATGTTTTTGTCCAGATAAATCTCAAAGCCACCCAGAAGACCTTTGAGCTGCAGCTCTCAGCTAAGGATGGTTAAGGACCAGTAATAGTTAAGACAACATTTCATTTGCTGCTGGGGAGAAACAAAAGCATCCCTCAGGTAGATTTAAAATGCATTTCAACTCTCCTGGGCTGGGGTGACAAGGTCCACGGCCAGTCTCAGGTGGTACCCAACCCGGGCATGGGTGCAGCATCCTCCTCTCCTTGGAGCTGTACCTGAGCCTAAGGAAAACACAAACCAGGGAAAACACGACCAAAATCCAGCAGAAATGATTAAATAGAAGAGCAGAGCTGCAATCTGGAAGGGCTTTCAATGCCCAGTCTGTCCCCACACCAAGCCCTCAGAGAGCTGCACCCAGTGTTCCCATCAGTGTGCTTTAGGTTTTATAGTTACCTGGTCTGGCAAAAAGCAGATTTGGTCGTTTCCTTCTTTTTCTTCCCTCTTTTCTTTGGTCCCTAAGCAAAAGCAAGTCTCCTACAGCAGGAAGAGCCTTTGCCACTTTTAAAGCAAACAGAGGGACTCCGAGCTCAGGCTGCTGTAATAATTTATTCTGGTCTTGAAATCCCCAGGGTTATTTAACAGAAAATGTATTTTAAGATGTTTGGCTCAAAAAACGACAAGATAACAGATGATACATATTCATTCTCTCCCCCAAGATGGTGATGAGATGTAACAAAATAAAGCAGCTGTCTCAGCAGATCCTCCCTCCCCCAAGTGGAGGAGACTTGTGGGTTTATCTCCCCGATGCCACCAGAGCCGTGCTGCCATTTATCTGCAGGATGGATTTATGAAAGGGATTGTTTGCAGCTGGAGCTACAAGGCATGAAACAAACTGATAATGGAACTTTTTTTAAAGCTTATTCTTTTCCAGTGGCATTTTCCCTTTTTTTTTCCCACCCCCCCCCTTCCTTTTATGAGCTTCATGACAGCCAAGCAGTAATTTCCTTTCTGTATTGTAGCACAAACAACAGATTAGTGTCACATTGTTTGCTGTGAGGTGCCTGGGAGCTCGCTGGTGATCATTCCAGACAAATAAGGTGGTCATTCACAAGGAGAAAACTCCCTGGCACAGGGGAAGCCTCTGCCAGAGCATCCTGGAGCTGGGATGAGGTGAGGAAGGTGATGGGAAACTTGGCCACGAGCAGCCCCTGGCACTGCAAACATGCTCATCTGCTGCTCGGGGGAAAGGCTGGGGAAATTAACCACATGAATCACACACAGTGAATTATTTATCAGGAAACAGGGGATAAAAATGCCCTTAATTTCTGCCTTTCTTCACAGAGTAATTAGTAACTATCTTTTTGTCTTCTTGGATGCATCTCCACTGCTCAGGACCTTAAACAGGCCATGTGGAGGCTCCTCCCTGGTTTCTCTTACAGATCTCTTCAAGGTAGTGTCAGTTCCTCCCTTCTCTGTCATTTAATCACCCCTGGCAAGGGTCTGTTTTCTCCACTGCCTGCAAAGGGATCAATCTCACATCAATCTTTGGTTCCTGTGGCTCTGTCAGGCTTTGCATCCCCATCCTGAACTGAGATTGTCCTTATAAAACAAGAAGTCGTGGATTCACAGCTTGCTGGGGGGTGGAAGGGAGCTCTGGAGATCAGACCCCACTGCTCCAAGTGACTGTGCTGAAGTGAGCAACTGAGATCAAGCACCCTGATGGATCTCCAGGCTGAACCCTGAATATCCTCTGAGGTACAGGTTGCTGAGTTCTGATCAATAGAGCTGATAGAGAATGTGTTTCTGCAGCTGAACACACCGTGTCCCCGATGCCTGAGATGCTTTGCTGGATCTGATGGATGCAGGATCAAAGCAAAGCCAAGAAACCACCACCTGTTTGGTGCATGTGGTTTCATCCAGTTCCAAACCAGCTCCTCAAAAATAGGGGTTATGTGTGGTTTGGTTTGTTTGGTTTTTTTTCCCTACAAATTTTCTGTAAAAGACTTGAAAAAACTAAATCAAACCCCTATTTTTGAAGCCCACCACACGCACAAAAAATTTCCAACTTCACATTTTACAATTGGGAGTTCAAAGAAATTCCTTTTGAAGTAGATAAAAAGAAATGGAAAATGAACATTTATCCCCTTCTCTGCATTAAAACAAACAGCCAAAGTGGCCTTTCTTGGGAGCTGAAATGCAAAGCAAAGAGTGGAGATGAAAAAGCTCCCCCCAGCACCTGTGAAGCCCAGGGGAACAGCTCAGCCATGCCCTCAGAGTCCAGCACCTAAACCACGTGCTGCTGGGGGAATCAGGGGCTGCTCCTGTACTGGTCATCTTGGACATCCCCCTCCTGGTGTATTTATTTCCCAGAGGAAGGGAAAACTGTGATGCTTTGGTCACTCAGAGCCTTACCCAAACTGAGGGCATCACCAGAGCCCTTCAGCACCTCGGTGGTACCACCATGGACTGGGGAAGTTGGCACCAGCTCTGCCTGGCTGGTCTCTGGAGCTGGGGAACAGCCCTGGCACATCTCTCCTCTCCACCCAACCAGCTCCTGATGGCCAGACTGAGCAGAAGGTGCTGAGCACCTCCAGGCTGTGCCAGCAGCTACCAGCCACTGGCATCTTGCTCCTGTCGGGGACACTCAGCTCCTCAGGACACCCAGGGGTTCAGGTTCATGTCTTGTGCCCTTTACCACCTGCCACCCAGACTTTCAGGCTCACATTTTGTGCCCTCCAGGGGTTCAGCCTCATGTTTTGTGCCCTTTACCACCTGGCATCCAGGCTTTCAGGCTCATGTTTGGTGCCCTTTACCACCTGGCATCCAGGGTTTCAGGCTCATGTCTTGTGCCCTCTACCACCTTGGCACCCAGGGGTTCAGACTCACATTTTGTGTCCTTTACCACCTGGTACCCAACATTCAGGCTCATGTTTGGTGCCCTTTAACCACCTGGCATCCAGGTTTTCAGGCTCACATTTTGTGCCCTCTGCCACCTGGCATCCAGGGTTTCAGGCTCACATTTGGTTCCCTTTAACCACCTGGCATCCAGACTTTCAGGCTCATGTCTTGTGCCCTCTGCCACTTGGCACCCAGGGGTTCAGACTCACATTTTGTGCCCTTTACCACCTTTTGCTCAGACCCAGGAACATCCCTGCTCGGGGGGCAGCTGAGCTGAGCAACACCCACAGAGCACAGGCTGCTGGCAGAGGAGGGTGTAGCCCACCCAGAGCCACACTGGGCTGGCACAACACCAAATACTCTCAACCCTTAAAGCTGCAGAAAGCCAAAGCCGAGCGTGTTGCTGTTTCCCTGGGAGGGTGGCTGCCCCAGAACTTGCCCATTGCCATGGCAACTCAGCAAGGACCTCTGACAGATGCTCCAGCAGCCCCAGAAAGCTGAATGGCTGTCAGAGGAGTCCCTGAGCATGTCTACATTAAACAGCAGCCAAGTGACTTCCCCCCTTTTCTTCTCTACCCTCCTGGGAACTGCTGCCTCACCAGCCTCTTCCCTGCTGCTGCTTATTGTTAATTTATACACCCTGCCTTGCTCCTCTCCATCGATCCCTGATGTGACAAGGGAAGTACAAGTTGCTCCTATCAACCCTCCTCACCCTCTCCCCGCAGAACAGGCAGCTGGAAGCAGACGTTGGCACTCCTGCTTTCCTCAGCTCTCCCCAGCCCCTTATTTCCCACATTATTCTTATTTCAGATGCTTATGCCTGTGTTATTTTTAATATCTGTTGGCCGGGACTGGACCTGGGAGACCTTGACTCAACTGCTGCTGCTGTGGGTGGACTGAGTGACCCCCCTGGGTGACAGGATTCCACCTCCCTGGCACTAAAAACCAGGATTATGCTGCACGTGCCCAGGCAAAGTTACCCCCTGAGCCACGAAGCACGTGCAAAGTTCCAAGGGGATGAGAAGTTTATCTTACCTGCAGGGCTGCTCATCAGAAGAAAACGTAGCTTCTGTGATTAGACTGTGATGAGATATGGATTTTGGTGGGTTGTTTTTTGGGGGTTTTTTTTGGCTTTTTTTTTCTTATGATGATGATTTCCAGTGCTGCTCCAGTCCAGCACAAACCAACTGCAACCCTGGAAAGCAAAAGCAATTTACTGGCTACCAGCCAAGCAGCCTAATAACTGTAAATTAAGTCCCTCGTCCCTGTGCTGAGAGCCTGTCACATGTGAGAATTACCACAAGATATAGAATTAAAAGTGGGTTGGTGATGAGGGTGACATCTTGCAGTGCACGTTACTGCACCAACACTGACCATCCATGAAGCCTGAGATCCCTGGAGGGGTTTCCAAGCCCCCCTAGAGATCAAAACAGATCCTCTGCACACAGCTCATCTTTTTTTTTTTTTTTTGTTAATACAAAAAATATCTCAGAGCTGTAAATTATACACCCAAAAAAATGACCACAAAGTGGAAACTTATTATTGGGGGATAAAAAAAATAATCGGATTAATTGCTTTCTGATCACCACACACAAAGATCAGGATGTGAGAGTTACATTTGATTGAGCTCATTCCTCCCATATTCCCAGATAAAAGTTGGGTTTATCTTTTAATTGATCTGCAGTGCATTTACATATAAATCCAGCAACTTGGAGTTTGGGAAGATCTCTTTAAATGAGCAACAGAGGAGAGACACTCTGCAGCCAGTTGGGAGGAGGCTCTTAAAATGAGTTTTAAGGTACATTTAAGGGAAAAAAAAACCCAAAAGCACAGTCTGTGGTGCTCAAAGCTCCCTGTCCCCATCCTCCCTGTGCTGCCTGCTCTCACTCTGCACCAGGCTGTTTATCCTCTAATTAATCAGGCTCTTGGTTTAGTTTCTCTTACTGCTTTACAATTCTAGGAGGACTGGGGTTGTGAGGAAATCTCTACCTGTGGCTGAGATGGAGGGGAACGAGGAGAGAAGGGGATGGGAAACAGCTGCTGAGGCTTATAAAGATATTTCATGGCAAGTTGCAATGCACTTTTATGGCCCAAAGTGCAATGAGATGATAATTCATTACTGCTTAGTTAAGTCTGGGGAGGACATGGAGGTGATTTTGAAAGGGTACCAGTTACATAGCAGGGGTAACTGGATTAAGGGAAGGCAGAGGAGAAGCAGAAAGC
>VYZU01040002.1:0-12721 GCA_013401355.1 Ceyx cyanopectus | reverse complement strand
TGCAGCCTTAGGAAATAATTTTCTTTACACAAACTTTCTGTGTCGTGTGAACAATTACAGAACTCCTCCTTACTGGTTTCAGTGGAAAGTAAACAGTGCTAGCAATACATTTAATACAATATTGCTTCATACTGGATGCCCCAGTTAGTGCAAAGCATGAGTTAGAAACAAACCTCTTTCTCACATGAGTTAGCTGCTAACTGTGCAAGTTTATATAAGGCTATTAAACTAAAGCCAGTGTGAGGTGATGTTTATAGCAAAGTGCAGCAATACTTTGCTTTCTGAAGTAAAAAGAGTTTATTTGCTATTTTGCTGATAAGTATTGCACAACATGAAATAAATATATTGTTGTAGTGAGCTTTTTTTTTCCAGGGTAAAGAAATGATGTCCTGGTCTGCATTTTTACCTTTTACTGCAGTGTGAGGTCTGGTGGTGCCAGGCAGGGGGAACGTGATGTCTCTCTCCACTTAACCAGCCTTTGGCAAATTTTCCACTATCTATGGTTCTGACTTGGGTAAAACTTCCCCCTTCTCACGGTCCTTTGAACAACTAACCAGTGTGTTCTTCACTGCTTTGCCTCAGAGAAAACTGTCAACACCTTTTCTCTTCATTCTGTATTTAATGGATAAGTCAAGATTGCTTAATGGAGGATGGTGAAAAGGTATGGTTTGGAGTTAGCTCTGAACAGGGTGGTGTGTCCTGACAGCTGAGATGTCTTGGGTGCAGCACTGTGATAATCCTGTTACCTTGGCTCTGCTGCCAGCTCAGTCAGTGCTAGCTCAGATATTCCTCTGCACTGCTCTTCTGCCATGCATAAATGCACCCTTCTGCAAGCAAAAATCCAGAAGCATTGCAACTACATATCCATCATTTATAATTATTGTGGGATTAAAATTGACCTGAGGCTTCAGTTGGCCGTAGGGCTCAGAACTGTTGTATTGCAGTGGCTTTGAGAGCACAGCAGTAATTACTGTGGGCCACGTTTTAACAACCAGCAGTGGTTGTGAGGCACAGCTTCAAGGATATTATGAGGGGAGTGGGAGCCTTGCACTGTTTTCAAAAGCTTAGATGTCTAAACGTTATCTGTGTGGGCTGCAAATTAGCAGCTTTCCAACTACATGGCTGTAGGAAGCATGGCCCTTGGGAAGGTGCCTGCAGATTTGTGAGGCATCACCACATGCTTTGAACCCCCCCTGATCTGGGGAGCCTCCTAAGAAAATTCCTCCAGGTCTATTTTCATAGGGGAGATAGAAATCTAACATACTGATGTTTGTTTTTCTAGCCTATTTTGTTTTAAATTTTTCAGTTTAGGAGTATGCTGGCGGATGTTATATTGTGCATTTAACCTCTGGATGAAGAAGGAACGATTGTGCTTAGTGTGAAAATGTGATAGGCTTGAAACTTTGCATTCCCTGTTCTCCAGTTGTGAACACAGTGGGAATGGTGCAAGTTCCCACTTTCTGTATTGTATTCTTAGAGTGGAAAGAGCTTTCAAGGCTGTTCTAAGTAATTACTGAATTATCTTCATGCTGTTACATTCCTCAGAGTAGGAAAAAACCTGAAATTACCTGGCCAGCAAACAGTTGCTGTTGCAGACACTGTCCATAGCAGTTGTAATATATGCTGATCAAGTCCTGTTATGCAATTGATGTCCTTTGGGAATATCCCAAACCAGGAATGTTTCTATCCTGAGGCTTTTATCAGTGTTTGAAGTTTATCAGATGCAGACTGGGGAAAGACAAGAATATCCTCTGTTCTTTAAGTATTTTTTTTTTTAATGAGTAATTATTGAAATATGATGCATATAAACTTGGGGGAGAATGTATCGTTGGTCTTTGCACACTGCAGATATCTAGAATTCAGACTTTCAGGGTCAGGAGTTCCCCTAGTTCCTGGAATAATAGGGTGATTTAGTGTCCTTTTCATTTTAAACACGAGTAATCCCATTTTTCCAGACATTTATTTAGTTGTATATAAATAAAATGGATTTTCATGAAATGAATCGTATGAGATGAGCTTTTAGACCAATGTAAAGTTGTGTAGCCACTACTACATTTTTATATTATTTCCACACTTGTATCACACCTTGAAGCATTAGGATTTCTAATGAAGCTGAACAGAGCAATTGTCCTGTTCATTTTTAGACCAGCTCAGGAGACCCTTTGGTGTTATTTCAGTAGCAACAACTCATGTTAACAGCAAAAAGTCTGATTTTTCTGGTCTTGAGATAAACTTACTGAAGAGGTCTCGATGCAAGAAGAACTAATTGAACTAATCTTTGAGCTTGGCTTTAATTTAAACACTTAAGGCAACCACACTACCTGGATAATTCTGAAAGGTCACAAACACTGATTTCAAAGGATGCTTAGGATGGATCTAATATATTCTGATAGGCATGATCTTTATCAAAGAAGTATTAGGCACTCCCAGAAGTGCCACAGTTATACGATCTTGTGACAGACCCAGAGGCAAATTCAGAGTTGTCAGCTGAACTGCCTTTGGAGCTTGCCAAGCAAACAGATGCTAATGTTAGATGAGCATCTACACAGCTTGGCATCGAGCTCCCTTGACAGCCAACAAGGCCTGTGTGTGACCTTAGCTTGCTGGTCCACTGCTGGGAATCACAGAAGAGATGTCCAGTGATGTTAGGGCTGTATGTTGCTCACAGTATTTGATTTGGTTTATTTGCCTCCTGTAGTTACAGTGGCTATCAGTAGATTTGAATGCTGCTCTCGATCCTTGTGCATTGAGATTGAGAAAAGCAAGTGGTTTATTTTCCTTGTCTTAGTTCTACAGGCTCCAGAGGAGTCCCTTATACTCTTGGAACCCCTCCACTTCTGTCAGTTTTAGCAGAAAACTGGAATATAATTGTCATAGCAGAGTGTGAGTGTTGTTGGTCTCTGTGCTACGCGGATTCTATGAGTTGCAGCCACTAATTGCCCGAGTAAACTGAATTCTGGGGAGAGCTGCAACAGCTGGCACAGAGGGGCTTGTGCCCGTGAGGGTGACATTGCACTATTCCCAAAAAGTCCTGTCAGTGTTCACCCTACCTGTTGAGAAATATCCCTGGTTTCTGATAAACCCTGAGCCACACCCCAAGTGGTGTTTGGGGGAGAGAAATTTATTGCAGCCAAAAAACCTGTCAGGGTCCACCTAGAACAATTTAACAGTGTGAATCCTAGCACTGCAAAGCCTCAGAACATCCTGGAGCTCTCCTTCATTTGTTAGCACAGAGGTGGCTGTTGTGACTCTGCTTTCCTTGTCATCCTTCTGTGCTTGAAGACTCTGGCTCCAGTCCAGCTCCTGGCTCCAGCCCTTGATGATTTTTAAGGTTATATCCCCCTTGCTTCACCCAGAATTTTGCTCACTGAGGTTTCTTCTTCCTTGGTGTAGGGTATTGTGAGGCTTGCTTTGTTAGGACTCCATCAGTTTATTCATTTAACACCATGAATACTTTTTTGAACTGAATACAGGAACATTTAAGTCTCTAGACAAGTGATTAAGAGCTTTATTAAATAGAAATGTTTTCCTGAGCTACAGCCTGGATTATCTGTCCCTTAGTATGTCTATAATCAAAACTGCTTCTCTGATCTTGGATAAAAACTCTGGAGCATCTGTTTCATTTTTTCCTTTGTGTAAAATGGGAATGCTAACATTTCCTTACTGACTTCCTTGGGTTGCTCCAGGGTTTAAAGCCCGGAAAGAGCTTTGAACATGAGAAGTGCTGACAGAATTACTGAGTTTTGCTTCTGGAATTTAATTGCTCAGTTAAAGGAACAAAAAAACCCAAGTAGTTAGAACAAGCTGGCAGTGAAATTCTATTGAAGTTTGTAATACGTGAGAAATTACATTCATATTGAATCTGGTTACACAGGATTGTATTTTAAATTCTGGATTGCTTTTTATTACTCTCTGTTGTATTTTAAATTAATTTCTTTTAAAATCCCAAATAGGAGTGGGATTATTTTTTGGTATAATTTTTTATACTAGCTTTCTAGCAATACATGATATTTTTCTGTAGATCATTGCAGTTATTATGCACAAGCATAATCACTTGTGACAATGCAAGTAAAATTGGTTTATGTCAATAATTAGTACACTGTTTTTTGGTATTTATTTGCTTTAAACTGAGGCGTGAGGTTCAGGTCTTTCTCTGCTCTCCAGAAGACCCAGTTGCCTGGCATTTGTAACACTTGGCAGAAACCACTTCTGATCTGGCTCTTGCTGGCAGTCAGTCTGTGCAGCTCCTCAGTGGGGACTAACATGGAGCTGAGCAGGAGCTCCTGGCTTGGACAGGCGACACCCCGCTCTGAAATGGGAAATATTGTGATGCCCAGGGTAATTTTTTTCCCTTTTTTCCTTTGGTGTTGGTTGGTAAGAGGAGTGGAGGAGTGGACTGGCATGTTTCCTAAATGCACTAATAAGTTATGTTTGACGCCTGTTGCTGAAACCTTACCTTAGGTGACTGCCTCATGAGAGAGAGAGAAAGAGAGAGAGAGGAGAAAGAGAGGAAGATCCAGCTGTATTTCTTTTTTTTTTTAACTTTTGTCTTTTTTTTTCTTTTTTTTTTCTTTTCCCCCCAGAAATCTCAGAAGAGCACATTGCTAGCACGTGTTCTAAAGTGTACACTGAAGAAGCTTTTAGAGGATGTGAAGTTTAGAAGCCTTCTCTGCACATCTTTATTCTTAGATTGATCTGTATGATCTGTAGCGTTTACTTAGTTTTCAGCGGTGCTTGTAAGCACAGCTATGAGCACTGTCACCAAACACCTCCAATTTTCCAAAGGGGAAAGGCTTCCTAGTGAGCTTTCCAGTTAGTTCAGGTTGAAAGGATGGAAGGAGCAGTGCCTACCTGCTGTGGGCATCCCCAGCAGCTGAGGTGCCTGCTGGCAGCCAGCCCCTCCTTGCCTGTTACCAAAGAGGGGGGTCGCACAGCGCTGCTGCTTGGAAGCCCCGAAATCCCTATTAAAAGGAATCCCAGCAAGTTTTCTGTCCGTCCACAGATTATGAAGACACAAAGCAGTGCACTCAGTGACTTCAGCAAGGATAATAGTACCGTTAATTAGGCATTCTGCAGAGCTAATGACTGAGGCTTTGCAATGTCTTGCTGATCTAAGCAGGTCACCTTGAACGTGAAGAAACAAGTGCATGGAAACGAAGCCAAAATTTTGAGACATGTGTCCTCATTTTCAGCTACCCTACATTTGACAAATGTTACTTGACCCTATTTACTACTGAAGTAGTGGGAAACTTTCTGTTTATCGCAGAAGGTAGAGTCTCTGGACTTTTTTCCAGAGGGCTTGTGCTCTGCAGGAGAGAGGTGATTGCCAGAACCTCTTATAAGGGCTGTGAGCTTTCAAATTAGGAATAAAAGGCAGGGGGGGTGATGACACAGTGAAAAACTGAATCTCAGTGATTTGTATTCAGTATGATGTGTTTTTTTAGTACAGAACCCAAATAATCTATTTTATGTATTTGTTCTGCAGGGAGTTTTTTGGGTTTTTTTTGCATTGACTGTGCTCCAACAGTTGGGTTATTTTTTAAATTCAGAAATAGATCTAGAAATTAGCATTATAAAGCTCTTGAAAACATTTTCTAAGCTCTTAAAATAAACACATACAAAAATATTGGAGAAAAAAAACCCCAACTGTGTTAAAGCTCAAGGGTAGAAACAGTAAAACACTGTGGTCATGCACTCATAAAGGGCATGCAACTGTTGGATTTTTGTATAGATTCTTCCTGAAGTAAATTCTCTCTTAGCCCACAGTCAAATGTTGTGAATGGGAAGGTGCTTTTATTGGTCCCTGAGGATATATGGACCTGTGAAAGTCAGTGGTGTCATGATGCTCTATGGCTTTCTCATTTCTAAAGTGCAAAAATTGGAGATTAAAGATGGAAAAAAGGAAGAGGTTTTTTCAGTGTTCGCTGGGATTTGTTATTAGGAAATTTGTTACTTTTTTAATTTTTTTAATTTTTTTTTACTATTATTTACTACCACCCCCAACTGAAGTGTTCTTAATTCAAGCAGCCTTTCAAGAGCTTTTCAGCATTCGAGCCTGTGGGTTTGGATTTCACATCAGGAAGAGATTGTTATACCTGGGAAGAAAGGTGATATTTAGCCTGATAAACTGCCTTGTTCTTGCTCGACAGGATTAAATGGGGCTGTTTGAATTTTGCCCTCAATATATTTGTCCTTGCTAGCAGTGAAGCCAGGCAAGGTGTCAGGTAGGAAAATTGCTACATGAAGCAGAGTGGACACACATCTCAGGATTTCATTCTGTTAGTGATTGATCTCCTTATTTCACTGATCCCCAAATCACTTCACACTATTAGCATTCATGTTCAACATTTTCTTTGTTGTGTTTTGCATTGTTTTACAGCAAACACTGGTTTGCAGCACAAGTTCCCTCAGGTTTTAAAGCCATAATAAAGAAGAAAAAAAGCCAAGTGAAAGATTTGCCAGGGTGACAGATGATCCCGAAGATAGAAGGGCAGATAGAGCCTTCATTTCAAACTATTTTCTTATCTTCTGCTGTGGCATTTTCTCGTGTCCTTTCATGCTTTCTCAAGCTCTCCCCTGTGCAAATGCTCTTTCACAGATGCTCTTTTGTGCTGTTCCTCGTGCTCTTGCTCTTCTGAACATGTTTGTGTGCTTTCTCCCACTCCATCTTGTGCATCCTTACGCTCTCTTTTTCTCTCCTTCTCATACAGCCACCCGGCTGTATTCTGGCTGGTATCCTATGTTGCTTTGGGAACTTGGAGAGGTGGTCAGGTAGTTTACATGGCAGTCAATAAAATGTCTTGTCTACCCATAAAGTGGAGCTGGCTTTCTGTGTGAGATTTTGCATTGTGTTTATTTGAATTTTGAGGTGTTGTTTCTAGTGTCCAAGATGGTGAATAACACTGCTTGCTGTGTATGCCTCTGAGGTTTTGCACACCTTGTTTTCTAGCTGCTTTAGGAAGCCTTTGAAACTTCAGTTTAAAGAAAAAGGTAGCAAGCTTTTTCTTTCCATTCATTTTTATCATCCCTTCCCTCCACCTCTTTGTGTCTGGGTCTGAACTACATTGTGACAACACAGCTCACTCTAATGGCATTCCCTTCACACGAGGTTCTGTAATGCTGCTCCTTTTTTTATCTGCCATTTGTCCTTTTGTTTTATGGCTCTCTTTGTTGTGAGCTTCTTTGTTGTTTCTTCCAGATTATGCTCCTTGGGGACTTCTGTATCAGTATGACTGAGCACTGCTTGCAGCCATGCCAGATTGTGCTGTGATCTTATTGGATTTCACAAATCAAGGTTAGGCCAGGTCAGAACTTGGTTGGAATACCATAGACTACAGGATTGCCTGCTAGCCACTGGGAACAACGGAAACCTGACCTAGATGCTGATGCTGTCAGCTCAAGCTGCAGTGTTGCCATGCTGACTGTGGTGGATGGGATATAAAGGAGGAGTTCTGGCTGGTGGGATTCCACAGCTTTTTTTGAGAAAAGTACTGATTATTTCTAGTGATTAGTTTCAGTGCTGGAGGGTTCCTTTGCCTGCATCCATGCTGGAACAATACTCATGAAGTTGGGAGAAGAGCAGTCCAGTCACCTAGAGTTATCATGGTGTGCCCAGATCTACACTGAGAGACTGAGATTGAACAGAAAAGATGAATAAATCTAGCTAGGCAGCAGCTTTTGGGTTCAACAAAGCCATTAAGCACGTAAAAAAAGTGTTCATAATGGAGCTTTAGAGGAGTTAATGAGGCACAAAAGGGCAGAGGTGAGTAAGAGTCAGGGAATGAAATACTTCAGCCTGGGTCAGGAAAAACTTGCAGTCACTGTGAGGTGTTGAGTAATGGGTTGTCTTTCTGTGAATATATAAAGTCATTCTGTGGGATGAAGTCTGTAATGTGTCCTACCTGCTGGAACAGTTTGCTGTTGCAGGGTGTGGAACAGATGACCAGGTGTATAGTCCCCTGGAATATTTTCATCTTCTGAAGCTTTTTGGTTTGCTTTTCTCAGTCAGTGTCTGTATTCTGAGAGTCTAGCTTTTAAACTGAGAATGTTGAGCATTAGGAGTTCTGAGTTTGTAAACATTTCTGCATGGGCAAACTGGAGAATTAAAACATGGAGTAGGAAGATTAATATTGGATAAAAGATGGGATTTGCAATGTGATTGGAAACTTTTGTCTGTTGGCGTTGCATTTACCCATAATTGTTCTTAATAGGTAATTATCTCCATCTCTGATAATCCTAGCAGTGCATAGCTTGGCGTTACCAGCAGAGAGATGGATGGTGTCATGCAGAAGGCTGGGAGGAGTCTTCCCTCTCTGCCAAGGTTTACTGTTCATGGAAACTCATCATCTCTTCTGTTATGGAACATTTCTATATCCCAGAATGGGTAAAGTCTGGTAGTTAATTGCTCTGTACACTCAGAGGGCCATTCTCCAATGGAAGTATCTGCAGAACAGAATCATGGAATCATGGAATGGTTTGGCTTGGAAGGGGCATTAAAGATCATTTAGTTCCCAACCCCTTGCCATGGGCAGGGACACCTCCCAGCAGACCAAGCTGCTCAAACAAATGACAGATGGGATATTAGTGGCTGATGCAAAGGATGGGACAGCAGTGGCTGATGTTGCCACAGCAAATAAATACATGGGGGAATGTTCTGCAGAAGGGCGTGCAGAGCTTTGTTGATTGATTCAGTTCCTACCTCCTCTGCCTTAGGAAGAGCCAGCCTGGCTAATCTTTTTTATGAAAACAGCATGACTAATGTTTGCCTGCTGAACAGAGATTCTGGGTGAGAATTTTTTCCTTGGCTGTTGTTTTCAGCTGTTATTTACAGGATCAATAAAAGTGATTTTCCAATTCAAGGATATATTTTTTTTCCAACAAGCTTCATAGCCTCTAAGGTCAGAATATTGGATCTGCTCTTTTTCAGAACAAGTTAATTTAAAAATTATAGGTAATTTACAGTGCAGAATTAGTTTTTCCAATAGTAAGAAGGGATGTATATGGAAGAAACATCTTGTGGGGGAGAGAATTTTGCCTCAGAACAACATCATTACATGCTGTCCACAGATACTTAATGTTTTAGCTGCTTTTCTTTAAACAATAACCACTTAACTGCAGACAATATTTTAATGACAAATGCAGTATAATAACCTAATGCAGTGCAGTTTTATTATAACCCTGGTTCAGTTACTACTGAAGTCTGTGCAGATATGCCTGTGGGCTTTACTGGGCATTGGCTGATGCCTTCTGTATAGTGCAATATAATATTTTGTGACCATTGTGACCATAGAGAGGAGTATTTCATGCTATTGTGGGGGTATTCCAAGTCACTAGCAAGTGTATTCACAGAGATAGGGTTCAAATGCCGTTCATTCTTTTTTGCTTAGTTATTTTTTATGATTTGTTTGTAGCCTAAAGTTGATTAGATTCTTNACTGGGAACAACGGAAACCTGACCTAGATGCTGATGCTGTCAGCTCAAGCTGCAGTGTTGCCATGCTGACTGTGGTGGATGGGATATAAAGGAGGAGTTCTGGCTGGTGGGATTCCACAGCTTTTTTTGAGAAAAGTACTGATTATTTCTAGTGATTAGTTTCAGTGCTGGAGGGTTCCTTTGCCTGCATCCATGCTGGAACAATACTCATGAAGTTGGGAGAAGAGCAGTCCAGTCACCTAGAGTTATCATGGTGTGCCCAGATCTACACTGAGAGACTGAGATTGAACAGAAAAGATGAATAAATCTAGCTAGGCAGCAGCTTTTGGGTTCAACAAAGCCATTAAGCACGTAAAAAAAGTGTTCATAATGGAGCTTTAGAGGAGTTAATGAGGCACAAAAGGGCAGAGGTGAGTAAGAGTCAGGGAATGAAATACTTCAGCCTGGGTCAGGAAAAACTTGCAGTCACTGTGAGGTGTTGAGTAATGGGTTGTCTTTCTGTGAATATATAAAGTCATTCTGTGGGATGAAGTCTGTAATGTGTCCTACCTGCTGGAACAGTTTGCTGTTGCAGGGTGTGGAACAGATGACCAGGTGTATAGTCCCCTGGAATATTTTCATCTTCTGAAGCTTTTTGGTTTGCTTTTCTCAGTCAGTGTCTGTATTCTGAGAGTCTAGCTTTTAAACTGAGAATGTTGAGCATTAGGAGTTCTGAGTTTGTAAACATTTCTGCATGGGCAAACTGGAGAATTAAAACATGGAGTAGGAAGATTAATATTGGATAAAAGATGGGATTTGCAATGTGATTGGAAACTTTTGTCTGTTGGCGTTGCATTTACCCATAATTGTTCTTAATAGGTAATTATCTCCATCTCTGATAATCCTAGCAGTGCATAGCTTGGCGTTACCAGCAGAGAGATGGATGGTGTCATGCAGAAGGCTGGGAGGAGTCTTCCCTCTCTGCCAAGGTTTACTGTTCATGGAAACTCATCATCTCTTCTGTTATGGAACATTTCTATATCCCAGAATGGGTAAAGTCTGGTAGTTAATTGCTCTGTACACTCAGAGGGCCATTCTCCAATGGAAGTATCTGCAGAACAGAATCATGGAATCATGGAATGGTTTGGCTTGGAAGGGGCATTAAAGATCATTTAGTTCCCAACCCCTTGCCATGGGCAGGGACACCTCCCAGCAGACCAAGCTGCTCAAACAAATGACAGATGGGATATTAGTGGCTGATGCAAAGGATGGGACAGCAGTGGCTGATGTTGCCACAGCAAATAAATACATGGGGGAATGTTCTGCAGAAGGGCGTGCAGAGCTTTGTTGATTGATTCAGTTCCTACCTCCTCTGCCTTAGGAAGAGCCAGCCTGGCTAATCTTTTTTATGAAAACAGCATGACTAATGTTTGCCTGCTGAACAGAGATTCTGGGTGAGAATTTTTTCCTTGGCTGTTGTTTTCAGCTGTTATTTACAGGATCAATAAAAGTGATTTTCCAATTCAAGGATATATTTTTTTTCCAACAAGCTTCATAGCCTCTAAGGTCAGAATATTGGATCTGCTCTTTTTCAGAACAAGTTAATTTAAAAATTATAGGTAATTTACAGTGCAGAATTAGTTTTTCCAATAGTAAGAAGGGATGTATATGGAAGAAACATCTTGTGGGGGAGAGAATTTTGCCTCAGAACAACATCATTACATGCTGTCCACAGATACTTAATGTTTTAGCTGCTTTTCTTTAAACAATAACCACTTAACTGCAGACAATATTTTAATGACAAATGCAGTATAATAACCTAATGCAGTGCAGTTTTATTATAACCCTGGTTCAGTTACTACTGAAGTCTGTGCAGATATGCCTGTGGGNTGGCTCTCTTTGTTGTGAGCTTCTTTGTTGTTTCTTCCAGATTATGCTCCTTGGGGACTTCTGTATCAGTATGACTGAGCACTGCTTGCAGCCATGCCAGATTGTGCTGTGATCTTATTGGATTTCACAAATCAAGGTTAGGCCAGGTCAGAACTTGGTTGGAATACCATAGACTACAGGATTGCCTGCTAGCCACTGGGAACAACGGAAACCTGACCTAGATGCTGATGCTGTCAGCTCAAGCTGCAGTGTTGCCATGCTGACTGTGGTGGATGGGATATAAAGGAGGAGTTCTGGCTGGTGGGATTCCACAGCTTTTTTTGAGAAAAGTACTGATTATTTCTAGTGATTAGTTTCAGTGCTGGAGGGTTCCTTTGCCTGCATCCATGCTGGAACAATACTCATGAAGTTGGGAGAAGAGCAGTCCAGTCACCTAGAGTTATCATGGTGTGCCCAGATCTACACTGAGAGACTGAGATTGAACAGAAAAGATGAATAAATCTAGCTAGGCAGCAGCTTTTGGGTTCAACAAAGCCATTAAGCACGTAAAAAAAGTGTTCATAATGGAGCTTTAGAGGAGTTAATGAGGCACAAAAGGGCAGAGGTGAGTAAGAGTCAGGGAATGAAATACTTCAGCCTGGGTCAGGAAAAACTTGCAGTCACTGTGAGGTGTTGAGTAATGGGTTGTCTTTCTGTGAATATATAAAGTCATTCTGTGGGATGAAGTCTGTAATGTGTCCTACCTGCTGGAACAGTTTGCTGTTGCAGGGTGTGGAACAGATGACCAGGTGTATAGTCCCCTGGAATATTTTCATCTTCTGAAGCTTTTTGGTTTGCTTTTCTCAGTCAGTGTCTGTATTCTGAGAGTCTAGCTTTTAAACTGAGAATGTTGAGCATTAGGAGTTCTGAGTTTGTAAACATTTCTGCATGGGCAAACTGGAGAATTAAAACATGGAGTAGGAAGATTAATATTGGATAAAAGATGGGATTTGCAATGTGATTGGAAACTTTTGTCTGTTGGCGTTGCATTTACCCATAATTGTTCTTAATAGGTAATTATCTCCATCTCTGATAATCCTAGCAGTGCATAGCTTGGCGTTACCAGCAGAGAGATGGATGGTGTCATGCAGAAGGCTGGGAGGAGTCTTCCCTCTCTGCCAAGGTTTACTGTTCATGGAAACTCATCATCTCTTCTGTTATGGAACATTTCTATATCCCAGAATGGGTAAAGTCTGGTAGTTAATTGCTCTGTACACTCAGAGGGCCATTCTCCAATGGAAGTATCTGCAGAACAGAATCATGGAATCATGGAATGGTTTGGCTTGGAAGGGGCATTAAAGATCATTTAGTTCCCAACCCCTTGCCATGGGCAGGGACACCTCCCAGCAGACCAAGCTGCTCAAACAAATGACAGATGGGA
>VYZU01039998.1:11706-55823 GCA_013401355.1 Ceyx cyanopectus | reverse complement strand
CCCCCCCTCTGCATTTCCTCTCTCTGCTTTGAAAAGTAGCTGGCTCCATTCCCACTGCCTCGGAGCGTTCAAACATGATGGAGACGGTCTCTTGGAAGACTTGTCACCCTCACAGCTCCAGAAATTCCTGCTGCTTTCAGCACTCAGCTCTTCTGGCTAAATGGTGCAGATTCAGTTTGCAATTTAAATGGTTCTTCCTTTAAATATCAGCAGACTCCTGGGGGTTGGTTGAGTATGAAACGATGATCGAGCCAACGTGTCCAGCAGCTCATCCCAGCCAGTGCTCCCTTGCTGGGGGATTATCTGAGCTGTGTGGATTCTGTTCCTGTTGGGTCAGAGAGATGCAGATTCATTTATTCTTTATTTTTCCTCATGCTCTCAAACACTCCTGATTCAATATCAACAGGATTTTTCAGCAGGATCCAATATCAACCAGGGAAAACTGTGAGCTGATTTATCCCTGCATTGGATCGTGCTGGTAAAACAGACTGTTCAATATTAACTCATATCATTTTTTATGCCTTACTCAGCACAGCAGAGAGGCCTGATCCTTATCATAAGTTCTCCTAAATTTGAGCCCTTATTTAATATTTGAGGATGGTGTCATTCCTAACTCCTGTATGATTTAGGAATTTGAAATTTGGCATCAAGCAGAAGTGAGAGTTTCTGAGCAGATGCTATGTGCAGAGTGAGGACCCCAGTAATGCTGGTGAAGGTAGTGGAGGAAGAGGGTCAAGAATGACAACAGAATAATCTAATTTAGGGAGAAATCTCCTGGGTTTTGTTGCTTGTTTGTTGTTTTTTTTTTTAATATTTGGGGTTTTTTGTTGTTGGTTGGTTGGTTTGGTTTTGCTTATTTTTTGTTGATGTTTGTTCTTGGGTTTGGGTTTTTTTTGTGGGTTTTTTTTTGTCTATCTAAAAGTAGACTGAGCTTCTTACAAAATTTCTATTTTTGTTTACATCTCTTCAGGCAACAGCTGCTGACCTGTAGTGTCTGGTAGTCTAAGGGAGTGAGCAGGACTCTTGCTTACAAGGCAGGGCAAGGAAGCAAAGCCAACTGACTCTTGGCTCTGCACGTGGTGTTCTGAATGGGAGGCTGTTTGTTTGAACCCTGGGATGGCATAAGAGCATAAAAACCTCAGGCTCAGAGGTTATTTAGAATGGGTTTCTGATCAGGGCATAAACAACCTACACAGAGACAAAAACACAGCCCTGAGGAGACTTAGCATGAGCTCAAGTAATGTCAGGGCTCTCGTGTGTCATGTGCACAAGGTGTGTGATTAAAACAAAAGCCAAGGCTGGGAAAGCTTGGCTCTCAAGTGGTTTCTCTGTAGCAGCAAGCAGAGGAACTCTGAAATTCTCCTGCTTGGCAGCTGCAAGATGGATGGAGAGTTTACTGTGCTTAAGGGACCTATGAGCATAATGTTGATTTTTTGAGGTTTCAGCAGTGCCTGATGCTCATCAGCAGGAAAACCTCATTGTTAAAACGAGGAAACCATTTCAGGCTACTGGTTTTGACCTTTCAAGTTGGCATGAATAAGAGCCAGGTTAATGAAATGTGTTGCTCCACTAGCAGGTCAGGAAAAAAAATGCTCTGCTGCTCAGGAAGTAAATGCAACAGAGATTTATGTGGAACTCTGGTGGAACTCCTCTGGAGTTATCTGAGTTCTCTAAGCAAGGCACTGAATTTCTGTGGGGGATCTAGTGAAACCCACAGCCCTGAGCACCCATGTGCCAGCCCAGGCCTTTGCTGCTGTCTCAGGCATCTCCACACCACAGTCTGCAGCCCTCCCCGGGGCAGCTTTTTAGCACAATGCCTCTTTTCTTACTGCTTGTGGCAATAAAATCCCCCTGGGGAATTGGTGCTCCCAGCCTGTAGCACTGGGGTGGCACAGAGGGCTCCTGCTTTCAGATGTGCCAGTGCTTTAGGATCAGGTGTGTTGCTGGGATGGGGAATTGAAGGGATTTTCCTCAACAAGCTTTAGCTCTGAACAGGCCCAGAATTAAAGCTGGCTTTGTAGTTACTAAAAGTGCCACTGTAGGGGATGAAAGGAAGAATTCAGGAGGGAATTTCAGGCTTCTTTCCCCGTGTGCCTCTCCATCACCCTCCTAAACATGAGGAAAAGAAATGCTGTGGCAAGACCCTTTTTAAAAGAAAATCTGGTGGTTTTCTTTCTAAACTCACTTTCCCTAAAGTAAAATACAATTCTTTGGCTGAATTGGGTATAAAATAGGCATCCAGCTCCATTAGAGATGTCCTGGGGCACCATTCCCAGCCTCCAGCTGTTGTCCAGAGAAGCAAAGTTCTCCTGTAGCTCCTTTGTTGCCTCTGTTGGCCCCACATCAAAGTCTCAGCTCCACTGCAGCCTCCTGAGTGACACTGGTGCCCGGGTAGCAGCACTGACTCCAACCCCATGTCTCCCTGCAGCCCCAGCTGCTCAGAAGAATTGTGGCAATGAATAAAAGCCTGTGGATAAAATTTCCTAGTGGATAACTCCTTCTCAGGGCTATTAGCGAGCCTGAAAAAAAATCAGATTTTATAATACAAAGCAATCTTCCACCTGAACTGTGGGACAGCTCCTCTAGCTCCACAAGATGTTATTTAAAGCCTGTTTTAGAATAGAATTTGGTATTGCAGTATGTATAATTTATACTATATTAAAACCCATTTCATAATATATTTTAATCTCTGATGATGAATAGCTGGGGCAGTTCTGCAGGTTCTGTAATATCACTATGGCAACATACTTTGGAAAAAAAAAAAGGCAGCAGGACAATTGAGAGATACCAAGGACTGGTCAGGGAAAGAATAATGACACTTGTCAATTTGCCTTCTGTCCTGTAGTTTATTTTCTTCTTGTAAATGGCATCTATTCTGATATTTTTGCATGTGTTCTCAAGAAATTGCTCCCAGTGTCACTGAAATGTTGCATCTCCTTTCACCTTTGAGGGCTCAAGTTGGAAAAGATTTGTTTTCCAATTGCAGTGCTAAATGTTTTAGCCCATCTGAGAGGATGTTTAGAACTCAGTAGCAGCTACTGATGGACTGAAAATGCAGCTTTCATTGGGTTTCTAATGTTTCCCAAAAATCAAAATAGTGCTTTATGAGTCCTTAATTTAGAAAAATGGGATTTGTCTGTCATCCTTAATGGCTGTTCCTCAAAATCAGGCTTCTTGGTTTGAAACCTGCCTTTTGACTAAGCCTCCAAATGGCAATTCTTCTTTTCCCCAGCTGTAGTCAGCAAAGCATGTTCATCATTCCTTACCAAAGAGAGAAAGAAGAAATCTCATTTCACCCTCTTTTCTAAGGGATGGTGCAGCTCTAAAATGTCCCTGTGACATCTCAGGATCACCTTCATCCATGGAAAGTGGATTTTTGGCATATTCCCCAAACACAGGCTGTTTCTTCCTGAAGAAGAGACTTTTCAAGGCCCCAGGTGTGAGGACCAAAGAGCAGCAGTGCCCCAGGAAGCCTTCTGAGGTATATTTCAGGTGCACGGTGGTTTAAACCCAGCTGGCTCCTCCTGCCACCCCAGTGGGATGGGAAGGGCCACTGCAGGGAAAATGGTAAATCCCATGGGTTGAGATAAGGAGAGTTGCATAGACCAGCACAAAGAGAGAAGATCTAATAGTAACAAGAATAATACTGGTTTAAAAGAATATAGCAACCACTGCAATTCTGCTTGTTTCCCTTGGCCAGCATCCCCCTGCCCTCTTACACATCAGTGTGCTGTCAGATCTGTCCTGGCTGTGGCCCCTCCCAGCTTCTTGTGGAGTTAATTACGGTTAATTACCTTCTCCACTTTCTCCAGAGCAGACTCTCTGGGAACTGCTCCTGCTCCTTTGGGAGCTCCTCCAGTGCCTTGCAGAAGCCAGCCCTGCCTTTTGGTTCGTGGCAGGTCATGCAAAACCAGAGCAGGTATTTGCCAGCTGATAGGAGATGAGAGGTAAGGAAATACCTCGAGTGTCTGGGGACATCTGGGCATGCATTTGTTCCCCTCTTTGGCCCAAAGCAGCACACAGATGTTGACCTTTACCTCACTGATCCATCTGCTTACTCAGGCTTTTGCTTGAGGGGGGATGGCAAATGAATTTCTGCCTATAGGGCAAATTCCAGGATGTATCCATTACCCTGCCACTGACATTTGCCAGCCAACTCTTGTATTTTCAAAGTAATTTTGTTCATGTGCCCAGGGAAATTAACAGTGAACTGTTACCAGAGTTGAAAAAGCATTCCTGGAAGAAAATGTCTTCTAACTCTTCCTATTTAAGTCATTGCTTGCATAAAACTCCTGATTACAGGAGAGCAGGAATCCTCCTGAGAAGCAGGAGTAGGAAACTTGATGGGTTCTGGTGTGACTTTCTATGCCACGGGCACCTCACCTGTGATGTGGGATGGTGAGGATTGGATTTTATTCACCTAGGTTGCTCCTGCAGCACAGCTTGGAAAGGTGCAGCTCAAATCCTGTCACCAGACAGGTAAAAAACAGCATTTTCTGGTGAAGGAAAAACTTCCACAGCAATGGGAATATCCAGCTTGGCATTGTGTCTGGCTGCAGCTAGGCAGGTATCTGTAAGGAAAACCAACTTTAAGGCAGTGTGTGAAAAGGGACACAGTGTGTCCTGTAGCAAGCTGGAGGAGGCAGGTTCTGAGCTTTCTCTGATGGGTTTGCTCTCTTCTCACACATTTCAGAATGAAATCCAGCTGAGAACAGCATCACATAAACCTATTTGCTTTTTCTTTACGGAAGAGAAGTGCTTTCTTATCCCAGGACCACTGGACCTGTTCATAACTGAAGGCTTTAAAGTTTATGAGCTGTGAAATGAGGTGACTAATAGACAGGTGGATTGTTAGGCTGAATGCCACAAAGGCTCCTTGTCACCATTTCTTCAGCCTCCCTCTAGACCAACAGCTTTAGTTCAGCACAGAGAAAAACAGCATCAAAGACTCTGCATGGCACTGAGCCCCCACCTCATTCCAAGGGAATGGGCTTTTCTCCAGGACAAGGTGGGTACCTGCTGCTGAAGGAGTCAGGCAGGGAGCAAGGAGCTCATCTGTTTCAGGTCCCCCCTGCCACTGGGATATTCTGATAACAAAGTCATCCCAGCTTCTTGGAAAAGCTTCAGCATTCCCTTTGAGGGAGAAAAATGTCACAGTCCCAGGAACAAAACAAATTCCAACCAGGCTAATCAATAGCACTTTGTTTGCTTACTGGAATGAAAACTCCCCAAGGATTTTGGAGTGAACACTCGGGGAACTTTGCAGTTCTCCTTGCTTGTAGATTTTAGATGGGATGTGGTGGGGGAGCATTGAACTGCTCCTCAGCTTTATCAGAACTCCCAACTTCCAGTTGAATCAATTTTTTTATGTGGAATAGGAGCTATATGGCCGGGCTGTATATCTTAGATAATTAAAAGGAACATCTGCTTAATATAAAGCATATTATAAATGGTATTGCCTTTGGATACCAGACTGAATGAACTAATACATCAGCTATTGACCTGAGTTCTGCCTGCCTATTGAATAACCATCAAAGAACAGACTTCCAGACATCATGCACATCCCCTTGAGGCAGCAGAAAAAATCCACACTGTAAGCTCACACAGCAGCAGGTGAGTCCAAGTGAGCAGGAGGGGATCTGTGTGTTCCCAGACTACAGACTAAGCAATAACAGATGATTCCAGCCAGTGATGATAAAACCCAGAGCTGGTTCATCAAGCACTCAGGCTGCAATCTGGAGGGTCTGTGTGCAAAACTGGCTGTGACAGGCTTGTTTTCCTGGCTTCAGAGCAAGAACTTCAGTTCTTCATATACTTAGGAGGGATGAACAGATATTGATGTTGTCAAGTTGTCTGAATGGCTGATAGGAGGGAAATCAAAATAACACCCTTGAATGGTGAAACCATAAATGAATTGGGTAAATTTTCCTAGCATTGTGCAGCCAGAGAATTCTCATCAGACCCGTCACATCCTCTGTTAATGTTGTTTGCATAACAAACGTTTCAGTAGTTGTTTTTCATTACAGAGTCTAAACCTCAGGTGGGATTTTTGCAGGAGGAAGAGGTCAATAATCCAGAGGATTCTTGGCTTTTACCTTGCCTGCTGTGCCCCTTGCTGGACGTCACAGCAGCAGATGCTCTGTGGGGTGCCCATGGGTGGCATGAGGCCTGTTGGCTGCTGTCCTGTCAGGAGTGGCAACTGAGGGGGACTGCTCTCTGCCGATTCCCAATCCAGCTCCACCATCTTCCTTCCCTGTCTTTTCCCTGTGCTTTGGCTGCCAGAGTGGAGCTAGGCTAGGGGCAGGGCCTTGAGCAAGACAGGCTGCCAGCATGAAAGCTGTTGGGGTGAGTGAGGTCAGGACTAGAGAGGAGTTCACTTGCAGGCCTCTCTGTCCAGAAGGTTCATTGAGTTCTTTTCTGTGCTTGTCCCCAACACAGAGCTGAGAAGAGCAGCAAAGCCATTTCTGCCTCAGAGGCAGGAGTGCAGGAGCTGCCTCAGGGGGCTGTGCTGCCTTTGCTCTCCTGATGCTGGAAACACTCATCTCTGCTCTTAAAACAAACCCTTTCCCAGAGCCTGACTTTGGGGTTCCACTTTAATCCTACATGCTAATGTGCTGCTTCACCGTATTAATGCAGATTAGCTGGAAATAACTTGGCACATCAGGATTTTCTGCTCTTCTTAGGCACGATAATCTCTTTGCTTTGGATGATGTTTATTACATACTGAGATAATAGGTTTAGTGCTTTTATGACCTCTGTAACATGTTCTTTTTGTGCTTCCACTCAGAACTGCTCTTGCTTCTCTAACCTTTCAGCCAGTAATCAGTCCAGCACAATGATCCTGGGCCCACTGGCAGCCATTCTGAGGCCTCTCTTGGGTTGGATCTCACTGCAAATCTGCTGCAAACAAACCAGGCCTTGGACCTTATTAATTTTGGATTATTAATTCTTTTCCTTGCAGCTGCAACTTAAGTCAAGAGCCTCCTTCAGCCCTTAGCTCTGGGACTGTCCCAGTCTTACCCAGTTTAGGATGCAGCATTTGACATTTGGAGGCTCACTAGGTAAGGTTGATAGAGACCCTTCTTGGCTTCCAAAGTGTTCAAACCCACCTTGGAGGGCTGGTGAAGGGATTCTGCCAGCACAAGCCATGTGGGCAGGATGGCCTGTGTTTATTTAGTTCTGCTGAATCCCTATGTGCTGCTGAGTTTGGCAGAGATCTCTCTAATCCTCTGGCCAGATGTCTGATGGTATTGAGAGGTGTTCAAATTCCAAGGTCCACGCAGAGTCCAATTGTTCCAATACTGTGTGTTTACAGATTCCTGGGGCCTTCCTTCTGGTCATCATCTGTATTCTTTCCAGCTTTGAGCCTGCCAATGCTGCTGTTTGCTCCTGTCTTTGTTTTGCCTCCCTCAAATCCCTTATTTCTGTAGCTTCCCGAGGCTGTTCCTCACAACCTGCCTCTCTCCTCCTCTTCTGCACAGGGGCTCTGGAGTCTCTCAGCCCCAGCCAGCACTTGCACTGGTTTTTGGCAGAGCTTTACCTGCCCCTGTTTCAGCAGGAGCCTCAGCAGGCAGGTGAGCAGTGCTCTGTGCTCCCCACAGCCCTGCTGTCCATGCTGGCCTGGCAGAGAGCAGCTCCCTCACCAGTTGGCAAAGGGGAAGGCTTGACACGTGTCTGATTCAGAGCAGAGGAGGAGGGAGTCAGTCCTACTAAGGGCAGTTAATTCTGCCACTGACAGCAAGCCCAGGAGCTCCTTGTTCTGACTTTCTCTCTGAAGATGGCTTGTGCAAACTCATGGGGCTTGTCCCAGCCTGTAGCTGCAGATCTTCTGCCACCTTCAACATCATGGTGAGAGGAGGCTCCACCACCTGTCATCACAACATCACCAGCACCTCTGTCTTCACAAGATTAAAATGTGACACGAGGAGCAGTCCTCATCTCCTCTCTGGGCATTGTGCAGGGAGTTATTCCCCACCCTTCTGCAGTTTGCTTCTGTTTGGGAGATAATGAGGTTACCCTCTTCCACATACTTTTTATCAGGGAGCAGTGCTCTTCAGCAGACTCATTAGAATAATGGATGGCCTCAGATGGTTAATTATCTCTGAAACTTCCTTGCTGCTGAGCATCTGGAAAACTTCCTGACATGGGATGTGGATAGAGCTCCAGTCTTACAGTGACAGTCCTTCTACCATAGCCTGTTAGACATCAGAGAAGTAGTTTGTTGGTGCCACCAAACCCAGATGAACTATCTGCTCCATTTAGGTGGAGTTTTTAGTCAGTTTGGCCATTGGGAGTAGATGGATTTCATTGGGTGCATGGGAATTGCAGTGGAATTTGTGAGGTATGTTGTAAGTGTGGCTGAGGGAAGGGAAAAAAATCTCTCATGGAGGCTGTCAGGATTGTGGGGAAAAGAACTTGGGCTCACGAAGCCTTCGAGCTATGCTGTCAAAGAAATGCATGTTCTGGTTAATCCATCACTTCTGATGACAGGTTGCATATGGTGAAGGGCTTGAAATGTGTTTCTTTTGCCCAAATTCTCATTCCTTCAGATCTGGCTTTGAAAACTCTATCAGTATCAAATAGAAGAGGCTTCTTGTGCTGTTGAAAAAAATGTCTAAAGCACAAGTCTATGAAATACATGTGTTGAGCTTAATGGAGTTCAGCTCTCCTCATATCATCCAGGGCAGAATTCCAGATAAATGTGGTAGTCCTGACAGAGCCTGGCCATTTGGGACCTCAGTTCTCATTTGGACACAGACCAAATATTAGGAACTGCTGCACTTTTGGTCCTTAGAACTTCCCTGGGGGTCGTGGTAGTGCTGAGCAGTTCCCAGAACTCCACTGTTCTGTTACCTGAGTACTCATTTGGGCATGAATTGCAGTGCCTGGCACCCAGATTCCAGTTTAATTGGCATGAGGATGTGTTTTCAGATTGTCAGAGGACCACAGACAGATGGCACAGTAAGATGGGTGTCAGTCAGGTTCTTTAGCAAACCCCATGCAGGGTCTCAAAGGTGTTTTCAAGGCCTTTCAGTTGACTGTTTCATGTAGCATTGGAGATGAGACCTTCTGAACTTGTTCAGGGTGGGTGAGCCTGTGACATGTGAGGTGAAGTCCATTTTGCTATGGGAACTGAAGGAAAAAAACCTGTAGCTCCCAGCTCTTGGGATTCAGTCCTTTGTTCTCTGTGCATGCAGGTCCCTTATTGACCTGCACAGGCTGGAGAGAAATTCAGTGCAGTGTAACAGGGGCAAGGGCAGAGTCTGGCAGCTGGGCAGGAACATCCCCAGGGACCAGCACAGGTTGGGACTGAGCAGGTGAAAGGGCCCTGGGGGTGCTGGTGGCAGCAGGGTGACCATGAGCCAGGAATGTGCCCTTGTGGCCAGGAAGCCAATGGCATCTGGGGTGGATCAGAAGGGGGGTGCTCAGTAGGTCAGAGAGGGTCTCCTGCCCCTCTGCTCTGCTGAGGCTGCATCTGGAGTGTTGTGTCCAGTGCTGGACCCCTCAGCTCAAGGAGGACAGGGAAATACTGGAGAGAGTCCAGTGCAGAGCCCCAGAGATGCTGGAGGGAGAGGAACATCTTCCTGCTGAGGAGAGGCTGAGGGAGCTGGGGCTCTTTAGCCTGGAGAAGACGAGACTGAGGGGGGAGCTCCTCAGTGTCTGTCAATATGTTCAGGGCAGTGTAGGGAGGATGGAGCCAGACTTTTCCCAGTGATCTCCAAGGGCAAGGGGCAGTGGGTGCAGCTGGAACACAGGAGGTTCCATGTAAACAGGAGGAGAAACTTTCATGGTGAGGAACTTTCATGGTGAGGGTGCCAGAGCCTGGCCCAGGCTGCCCAGGGAGGCTGTGGAGTCTCCTGCTCTGGAGACTTTCCAACCCCCCCTGGCTCTGTTCCTGTGTGGGCTGCCCTGGGTGCCCCTGCTCTGGCAGGGGTTGGACTCCATGATCCTCCATCCCCCGTGGTTGTGTGATTCTGTGTGACTGTCCAGAGGTTGGGAGAGCTGAACCCCTGTCCCTACCTGCAATCTGCTGCTCTTATTCAAATGCCAGCAGGTGCCTGTTGATCACTTGTGTTGGGAGCAACAGAAATGACTCACATGGGTGACATTAAAGATCAAAGCCCTAGGGAAGTGTGTGCAGGCCAGAGATTGAGTGTTGGCTGGGTGCTTATGAACTGTAAGGAACATCTGCTCTTGGTGGGCAGCAATTTCTTTTCTCTGCTGAATATTGAAGTGGGTTATCATACCATGGAATGGGTTTCCTTCCTTTCATCTCCATGGCATTTTTATCCTTCCTGCTCTGATGTCATACGGATTGAACAGACTTGATGAAAGAGCAGTAGAAAAACCTATACAGAAACAATTTAGCTTTTGTGTGGTGTCAGATGCTGTTAGGAGAAAGGAAGGTTTGCAGGTTTCTACTTGAAATCTTAACTAAGGAACTGATGTGGGAAGGCTGGGCAGCTGCAGAAGGTCCCCTGTCAGCTGTCCTCTCAGATGCACATAGAATCATAGACTGTTAGGGGTTGGAAGGGACCTAGAAAGATCATCTAGTCCAACCCCCCTGCTAGAGCAGGGTCACCCAGACATGGTCTGCCTTCTTCATCTGCTGATGTGGCCAGGGTGAAAAAAAGCAGCTTTTTCAGAAATGAGCCTTGAACATTTTTGATTCTGAAGAAGAACATGTTTCCTGGGCCTCGTGGTTGCAAGGAACACATTTCAGATGTGGACCAGGGATGGCTCTGCTCCTGTGGGGGTCCAAAGCTAATGAATACCCTCTAGAGTGATTCTGAAAAATCAGCAGGATTTGTATGCCTGTCTCATTGCAGCACGAGTGCTAATGCTCTGGTTGTTGGCTAAGCAGCTTAGGAAGGCTGTGTGTGCCAGGGGTAGTGCTGCTGCTGGGGCTTGCAGCCGTGGTGGTGGAGCAGAGGGAGTTTAGAGTGTCCTTTGCTCCTCTTTGTCATTTCTATGCAGCTTTGAGCTGCTGTTGTTTGTGCAGCATGGTGTGGTGGTGGGGATCTGGGCCCACCTTCAGCCATGCATCTGGTAGCTGAAGGCAGCAATCTTTCATGAGGCTTCTTAGTCTCACACTGCTTAAAATCCCACTCCAGGTCCCCAGCAGCACCAGTGCTCTGTGCTGGGCTTGTGCTCTCAACCCTGTGCAGTAGCCCCAGGGAGGTCATTCTCCCTTGGGACTCCATGCAGAGAGAATCCCCCTCTGGAGGCTCCAGGACTAGAGTGGGGACAGTGCAGGATTGGGAAGAAGGACCCAAGCAACACTTGACACTCCCTAGTCCCTTCATGTGTGGCTGGGAGATACATGCAGAGCTCTTGTGCTCAGGTCATTCAACCTCCAGAGGTCCAGACTTATCTTCTAGAGGGTCCACCTCCATCATCTTTCACATTTCCACATCATCTGAGTGTTGAGCACCCCTGATGCACCATCCCTGGCTATGCTGGAGCAGCCCTGCTGCAGGGAAGGTTTTCCAGGCATTCCAGGAGCAAGAGGCTTGGTGAGTTGCAGGCCAGCCTACAAAAAAATAACAGGAGAGTGAGGCAGAAAGCTTTGCTTTGATCAGGAGGTGAGCAGTCCTGTGCTTCCAGAAGAGAAGGTGCACAGGGAAAGGAATAAAGCCAGGAGAACAAAGCCCTCAGCTTGACAACTGCAGCTGGTTGCCATCCTGCACAATAAGGAGCCACTGTTTTTCAGGACACTGCTGCTGGCTCTTGCCAGGAAGGGCTGGATTGACATTTTACTGGCACCTTCATGTTTCTGATCAATAGCTTCACAAATGGGAGTTAATACTCTGCCATCTCCTTAGTTGGGCTTTTTGTTGTTGTTGTTGTTAATGTTTTTTAAAGTGCTTTTAATCAATTTTTTTTTTGTCTTCCTAAAAAATTAATAGAAAGGGTAGTATAACTGCTCAAGGATGAAAGCAACTTTCTCAGCTCAACAGTTTGGATTTATGTCACTTTCAAAAGCATTTTCCTTTGAGGAACATGAACACTGGATTAAAGCTTTATTCCAGACTGGTAATTAAAAGGCTAAATCCCATATACAGCATGACAACACTAATGTGGCAGGAAGAGGATTGCTTATTAGAGCCTCCAGGGATTTCCATTCTGGATTTGGGGAGTGATAGCCACCCATCTCGTGGTGAATCCTATTAGGGCAGAGATCAACTTACAGCTCTCCACTGACATGGTCTGGAGCAGCTGCCACCTTGCCCAGAGGAACTGGGGATTCACCTGGTTCCCCTGCCAGACAGGTGCCCATGCAGATGCACCTGCAGAGGCCAGAAGATATTCCATCTGCTGCCACAGAGCCACTGTTCCTGCCTGCAGGTGGAGATCATCCCTGCATTTTGGGGGAGAAACCACAGCATGGTTCATGGCAGCCCCTGGGGTGGGGTTGAGCTACCCAGCTCCTCTTTTCCCAGCACAGGCCACCAAGGAAAACCAAGCAGGCAAGGAAAAGCTGCTCCTCTTCCATTCTCTTCCTTAAACATCTGAGGAATTCACTGGGTGTGAGTTACAGAAAATAGGAAATAGTTTGCAGAAATACGGCACCAGAGCTGATCCATCTCCAGTTTGTGATATCCACACTGGAGGAACAGCAGCTCTGAGTTTGTGTGGTGCTTGAGATACTGTGAGTCTGCCAGCAGCCACTCCTGTGTCACCCAAAGGCCAGTTTCAGGGCACAAATCCAACCTGGCCCTGAGCTCTGGGACCAGCCAAGACGTTTGCTGCACCTTCACCTTGAGTGGCAACCACCTTTGTGTGAGAGAAAACAGAGAAATAAACCAGCAAACCAGGAAAAAACAACATTGCAAGCCCTGGGTAAACACCTTCTGCTGTCACCGTGCCCTGGAGAACCAGTTCTATTTACCCACTGCCTTCTGAGGGGCTCAGGGCCTAACCTTTCCCACCTTGTCCTGTGCAATAATTAGAGCTAATCCCTGGCTGCCTCCTTGGGCTGTCAGGAAAGCCAGTTGACATCCCCCACAAGGGCAAGGGAAGCAGCCTTTGCCTAAACTTAATTGTTATTTTCTGGACGTGGCAATCAGTAATTGCACAAAACACAGGAGGGTGTCATCCACTGACCCAAACAATTTCCTTCAGCTCAAGATGTGTGGCTTGTCCTGTGACCTCAGTGCCTCAGATTGCTGGAGGGTGTTGAGTACACATGTTCTTAAAGGGATTTTTCTGGTTTTGTCAGCTCCAGTTTTGTTGTGTCTGGAGGCATTGGATTTTTAAGGCAGAAAATGTCACCAGTTGCCTTGTTTTCCTGGTTACTTGGAGCAGTTAGCCACTGAGACATTGCTGGAAGAGCCTCAGTCCCTCTCAGGCCAGACTTTATCTACACAAAACACACAGAACTGGTGATAAACACAAGGGACTGCCCTCAGGCTGCACCAGGGGAGGGTCAGACTGGACATAAGGAAACATTTTGCACTGAAACGATTGTCAGAGCCTGGCACAGGCTGCCCAGGGAGGGGGTTGAGTCACCATCCCTGCCTGTGTTTAAAGGCTGTCTAGATGTGGTGCTTGGGCATGTGGCTGAGTGGTGGGCTTGGCAGAGCAGGCTCAGTTCTTGGACTTTGTGATTTTAAAGGTCTCTTCCACCCTGAATGAGTCTGTGATTCAGTGAGAGCTTCTCTGCACCATCTCTGATTCAGATGAGACTCTGCCTTGCAGGGCTTCAGTCTGACAAAGCTGGGATGGCTGTGGGGTTGGCACCCAGTGCCAGCAGGTCTGAAATCTATCCCTGTGTGGTTTGGGTGGCACAGGGATGCAGCTCTCTGGGATACTGCCCCTTGTTTCTTGTGGGTTGAGGATGGCTGGATGAGAGCTGAATCTGAGAGCTCTCAAGCCCTGCTCTCCAATAGAGAAATCCATCACAGGAAAAAAAAAAAAAAGTGGCCTAATCCCTTCTTGTTTCTGTGTTATTTATTGCTCCTTGTGCCCTCAATTCCCCCAGATACAAAACCTATCTCATCTACAAAACCACAACCTCCTGTGAACCTGCAGAAATGGGAACAAGCTGCGTAGGAAGCCAGGAAATTGCTGCAGCAGGTGAAGAGAAAGCTCAAGGAATGGCTTCTGGGGTCACTGCTGCACCACTGCCCTGAGCTTTTTGCTAATTGGAGATTTCTCTGGAGCAAATGGCTGAAATTTCCAAGCCATGATGTTAGAAAGAACGTGGAGCTGTCAGAACTGCTTCTGTCCTGCCCAGTGAGAGCAGAGAGCTCTGATTACCTGGCATCCCTGGTGCAGAGGGGACACCGGGGGCACCAGGGCTGAGTTTCAGTGCTCACCTTGCAGGGCAGAGGAGCTGTCTTTTGCCCTTGCCCTGCATTGCCCCCACCCCAGCAGAGTCCCTCAGTCAGAGCCCTGCATCCCACTTAGCTCTTAACACAGAAAATGACTTTTCAGAGCTGGTCTTGGGGCTCAAAAGGGCATTGGGAACTCACCATGTGAACTGCCTGCTGGAAAAGGTCGTGTCAGGCTGAGTGAGTGATTGCTCTCCCTTCCCCTTGGCTCCCTTCCGTGTTTATCAGGTGGTTTGAAGCCATCTATCTGCTTGGTTGTCCTCACATTGACTCATTGCTATTAAGGACCATTAATATTGGAAGAGCCATGTGCTGTCTGAGCCAGCCCAAAGATTAAAAGGCACCTTGCTGAAGTCCTGCACTTTTGGGGGAGTCGGCCCAGGAGCCCTCTGTTGGAAGTCTGTCTTACAGCCAAGCACTCAGGTGAGTGTTCTGCACTCCAGCTGCTAAAGCCCCAAGAAAGCCTTGGGAGTCAGAAGGCAGAATTCTGCACGGCCAGGTTTTCCTCTTGAATTCCAGAGCACCTCCCTTTGCTTCTGGAAATGGAGGAGGCTGGTGCCAGCTGCTGTGTGCTGCTGCTGGGTAGGTGCCCCCAGCCTGGTGGCTGCTCACAGAGGAAGGTCTGCACTGTCCCACGGGTGGGTGGCACCAGTCCCCTTGCCCATCTGGTTTTCCAGAGGCCAGCTCTGCCCTTCAGGAGGGCAGTCAAGGGCTGTGGGGAGTGGTGACTGGGTTGTAATTAAAAGGAGGTACTTACAGGAACCTCTTCATAACCTTTATGATCTACCCCAGGATCGTTTGACTGCCTCGTTTGGACAGCCCAGACAACAAATGAGGACTTGGTCTCCTCTCTTGCTACCACTCTGTAAACATAATCCCTGATTGATTGGCCTCTAATATATCAGACCTAAATGAAAAATTAATTAGATTGGCTACAACCCTGAAGTGAGCACTTTACCACTTTGTTGTTTTGTCCATTTGATCCTTTCTTCTTTGATTTATGGGCAAAGGAGAAAGGGGAGAGGAAAAAAAAAGAGGAGGAAAAAGAGGTTTGTACCAGATGTCACTTGAAGTCACAGGGTTTTATTGAGCTCTGCTCAGCCAAGAAGCAGAATGAGCAGCAGCAGCAGTGTCCTGTCTTTCTGTCCCCCCCCGTCTGCCTGTCCCCCCCTGGTCTCCCCACAGGGAGGTGGGAAGGTCCAGAGGGAGCAGCTCCTCTCCCCAGAACCTGTGCCCTGAGCAGATCCCCACTTGGCTTTCCCACCTTCACTTGGGTGAAGGGAATGTTGCAGTGAAAAATAAACTGCTTTCTAGGTTTCCTCAGAGCATCTGAGGTTAGGGAGCTTGATAAAGACACTTCATAAACCCCAGGAAAGCCCAGTGAAAGAGTGGGAACAACAGCAAGTGAGCTGCACACATCCAGGGGTGGAGGGCACGTGAGCAGCACCTTGTTAATCACAGCCAAATTCTGCAGGAGCCCCAGGTCCAGAGAAGCAGCTGAACAGTAGCAGTGTGTTAAAAACAAACCAGTCCCACAGCCAGGAGGGAAGAGTGACTCTGAAGGGAGAAAATTCTTCTGTTATCTCCAAGTGAGGGCAGAAATGAAATTGAATTCCAGAGAGCAGCTAGATGGGTGGGCACAAATAAATGGGTACCTTCCTGAGGCTTGACCCTGAAACAAAAAAACATTGCAGCCAGGTTTGAAAAAGACTGTGTTTTTAATTATAATTGGCATAGAATAAAATTCTCATTGGAAATGAGCATAAAATTCTCACTGGAAGGAAATTACTTCTGTATAAATAATGCTGGCCTATTTGAGGAAAGCTTTTAAATGCACAAATCAGGTTTTGCATGCATGGGATGTTCCAAGACTCTGCTGCTTCCAGAAAGCTCTTCAGCAGCTGCCCAAACACAGGAGACCAGTAAACCCCACACCCAGGCTGGAGCCTTGGCTTCCAGCTCAGCAAACACCTTCTTTACAAGCCATCCCTCCCCCTTTCTCCCCCTTGGTTTGACAGGATGAATTCCCACAGCACTGTCTTGAGTCCTGCTCTGTGGTGTGAGCAGATCTCCTGTGTGTGCCCAAGCCTGGACTGTGGGCAACATGATTTTAATCCAGAGTTTTGACAAGCCTTGGGTACCCCAAGTTCACCTGGCTGGAGGGGGAGCAGGATGCAGATTTCTTCTCCATTTCCAGTTCAAAGCCTCCAGGGGTAAGCCAGGTAGAGTGGGAAGTTCTGCCAGGCTTTCCACCATCCTTACACTGATTAATGAGGTGCCAGCTCAGGGGGCTCTGCCTCACACCTTGGAATGCAAGCCTGCAAAAGGACTCTGCCACTAAAGCAAATTTCACTTGCATTTTGTTGTATTTTTTCCACTGCAAGCACAGGTTTTTCTCCAGCTGGAGCATGGCACAAGCCAGCCTCACTCACAAGACAAGCTGGAAAAGGCTCAAACTTCCAGCAGTGGAAACATGGATGGGGAGGTCTGTACCCAAAGGAAGGGGGGCTGCTTGAGTGGCACAGCTAAGGTGCTTGTGTATCCAGCAGCTTGCTGCAGGGATTGCCTTCTGATGCTCTGTTGGATTGGGAAGGGATCATGGTGTGGAATGGATTTGCATGGGAAGGGATCATGGAGATTTCCAGGCCTAAAAGGAGTTTTCCTGCCCTTGCTGCAGGTGTGCAGTGCTGGCTTTCAGGTGTGGTTGGCTCTGTCCTTACCTACATTTCAGCCAGGTAGTCTGAAAAGGGTGATTTCTGTTCCTGTCCCCCTGGTGAGGTTCTTCCTTATGCTTCTGGTGAAATCATGTGGCACAGTCAGGTTCCTGGAACAATTTGAATGTCCCTTCTCACCAGGGAATTTCCTGCCCTACCATGCCATGGTGAATTTTATTGGGATTATTTAAGGGTTTCCTGTGGGCTCCTCCACTTTGTTATTCTAATGGTGAGCTTTGGAAGTTAGAAATGAGGCTGGAGTGGGAAAGGAGGCCTGTTTTGCCCTAAGCCATTCTCATGTTTGACAAAGATGATGCCTCAACTAAAATAGCACAGTATGAATGTACTCCAGCTGCTCACCAGACAGAAATAGGAATGGCAATGGCCATTGCTGCTTATTTTCTCATTACAGCTCTCAGATTCATATCCTCCTGACTTTTCCAAAGAACTCTGCTATTTCCAGGGAGCAGCAGCTGAAAACCTTTGTGAGATGAGTGATGGCAGCCCCTTCTCTGCACAGGAATGACCTGCCTGGGGTGAGGAGGCCAGACCTGTGCCACAGCTGGCACTCTGCACAGTGCACTAGATTGGGTGTCTGTGTGCCTGGCGTGTCACTTGGGATGTGCCAAGGAGCTTACAAGCCACCTGTCTGTCACATCTGGGTGCTGAGCACCATCACAAACCCGTCATCCTCTCCAGGGTGGCAGCAACACTTCCAAAGGCTGGCTGCAGCACAGGGAATCCAGGCAGTAGCAGGTCTCTTTCTGCTTAGACCAATAAGCTGTTTGATTTCCCTCTCTATCTCTAGGCAGCTTTCCTCCCAAGATCCTCATCAGTTGCTGGACCAACTATTCAGATGCCATTTAATGTTGAATTCAGTCATTTGGGTGATTTTTTCCCAAGAAAATAGTCTGGGAGCTACTCTTGGGAGTGCCCAGCTAGCAGTGGCCATGGTTCCCTCACCCCAGGCAGGTCATTCCTGTCCAGAGTCCTGTCCTGTTACCACTGCTTTGCTGCTGGGGACAGGGCAAGTCACTGCTAAAAAAACTATGGAGTGACCAGTTTGAACACTTGGAATGTTCAGGAAAAGCCACCAACATTTTACTTTTGCACAAATGGTCATTTTCTTTAGCTAGCATTTTCTGCTGATTGTTTTAGAAGAAAAATCATTTTCATCATCTCTTTTTCTGCCTTTGGGTGCTTGGCCTCCTCTGGAGCAAATGCAAGTTAGGTGGGGAAATTGTGATGCAGCTTGGAAATAAATACATTGAAGAATCTACCACTAAGACTCCTTTTATAGGTTTTTTTTTGGCATTATCAGATGAGACCATTAGCTTCTGAAAAAGATTAAAATGAAAAACCTTTACATCTTTGAAGTCAGAAAGCTGCCTTGGTGAGTTAGGTCTGTGAGAATGGAGCAGCTTGTGGTTTGCTTTGTTGGTTTGCAGGGTTGGGTTTGGTTTTTCTTTTTACAAACTGGAAAATGACATGTTGGAACTTTAACCTGCTCAGCATCTGAGAGCTGAGGGTGAAATATTATCCCTCTCACAGTCAGTGTCAGAGTCCCTGGTGATTTCAGTAGACTTATGAGGAATTCTTCTGGAAAATGACCCATTGCATTAAAGTGCTCTCAGATTTATTTGGGTTTTGATTTGGGTTTTTGTTGGGTTTTATTGTCGCTTGGTTTTTAACAATATATCTTATGAAACACCCTGTGTTTTCCTCTCCTCTTTTTCCATGAAAACCCAGGTTTGGTGCTGTCAGCTTTTGTATTACTGCACTGTGAGCAAACCAGATCCTTTGAATCTTAACTTTTGGGGTGTCTGGGGCAGCACGAGCACTGCTGTCACCCCTCTGTCTTGCAAGTGCTTGTGTCATTTTCAGTGTAAGTACTGAGCAGTGTCTGCCATTCCAGACCCCTTTGGATCCCCAGAAGTGCTCAGTGTTGAGCACAAGGAGCTGCAAGGAGCCAGTGTCACACTCCACAAGCTGCAGAGGGGGGGCTGAACTCATTTAGGAGCCTCTCTCCAGCTCCTCTGTTGAGCTGGTTTAGAAATCAGGGGTTTTAACTGCAAAACTTGCACCTTGATCTGATTATTTCAAGCCTGTAAATAGCTTTTATGGTGCAGCTTGGTTACATTGCTTCTTCCAGGCTTCCATTTTGCTTCTCTCTTAGTGAATTTTCCTACAGGGAACGATACAACCCAGAGGATTTTTCTTCATAGCAAAGTTTCCAACACTTTCCTCATAAAACGTGGTCTGTGTGTGATGGAAATGGGCTTAGGCTACAAAGGAAATACTCTGAAGGCAATATCAGCATTAAAAGTCTCTGGTCTGGAATTGTGTTGGACCCAGCCCTGCAAACGTCCTCATGAACAACAGAATTCCTCTCCAGTTCCTTGAGCTGCTCCAATACGACCCTCAGAGGTTGCAGGATGTGATTTGGGGCTTTTCTTTGGCATAGTCCTCGAGTGTGTGGTTAAAATTAGGAGCAGGCTTGTGTTCCAGGTGAAGCACGTGCTGCTTTTTGTTGCCAAACCAGGATGCTTTGGTTCCCTTTCCTGGGTCAGAGGCCCCATCCCTGATTGACACCAGGTTGCTGGACTCTTCTGCCTGCCTGGAGCCTGCCTCAGTGCAGTGAGCATGCTGGCAAGTGGGGCTTTAAGCTCAAGATGTAAAAAAATCAGAGTGACAGCTTGTAATTTGCAATTAACAACTGATAATAGTTCTGACAAGGGAGCGAACAACAAGTGCATTAACTTATTAATTGCTCATTTGATGAGTTTCAGGTCGATTTGTGGGCTGGCTTTGGCAAAATGTGTTCCTAGGCAATGCCTGATGTGCTGCTTCCAGTGGGTTGCTCTTTTCTGTCCTGCTTTTCCTTACCCTGGTGGCAGAGTGAGACTGTTTGGAGCAGTATTGCTGAGGATCAGTTCTTGAGAGCTGAAGGCAGAGCTGAATTTGCAGCCTGACCTGCCAGCGAGATACCCCCTGCTTCTGGCAGACTGGTGATGCCTGTGCAGCCTTCACTCTCTGCCTTCCCTTGGAGAGAAGAAGTGGAGGGTGCAGGTTCTGTAAAATGAAGTAATTTTGCCTTCTAAAGAAGCCAGTAATGAGGGGAGGGAAAGTAATCACTGAGGGTCTGCCAAGGCTTAATATACCAAACGTTCTGCCTCGTTTTGATATCTTACCTGGTTTTAAAATGCTTCAGTGATATCCCAAGTCATTTTCAGACTGGGTTTTTTTAAGTTGTAAAGAAGTCAATTGCCTTGACCTGCCACTGCTGTTTGTCACTGCCTGCAGTGCTTACTGGGATCTTCCCTGGGCTGTTGTTGAGATGGTTGCTGAGATCAGAAGCTGAACAGTTGCTGAGTTCTTCCATACCCTGAGTTTTCACCTCTTCTAATACCTCCTCTGCCTCAAGTTACACTTAGAGAAATGTGATTTTTATTTTTAAGCAGGAAACCTTGGGGGGTGTAAAATCTGTTGTCTAGAGCTTGCAGGGGGAGGGTCAGGGAGATGGGGAGATGTCTGGCAGATGGTTTCTCTCCAGTGAACTGCTGGGTGTCCTGGGTGCTGGGAGATGATGCCATCAGTAGTACCAGCCCTGTCCTGCCCTGTTTGACTATGAGGTGTTAAATGCTGCCATTAGACAATCCCCATCCCCTTCCTTCTAAGCTTGGATCAAAGCAGTGGTGCCATTCCTCATCTGGGTGCCAGACCCTTGTCTTGTCTGGGAGAGGGGCTGGAAGTCCTGGGTGGGGGGACTGGCACAGCTGGGGCTGCTTTGCTGGGGGGTCTCTGCCTCAACCTGCTGCTGTCAGTGTGCACCCAGCATGGGCACCCAGAGCAAGGGCAAGGGGAAAGCAGCCAGTGTGAGCTGAGTGCCAGCTTGCTGACTTACCTGGAAGGCTTAACAGAGCAGAATAAATGGCAATCCTGAGTGCAGCCCTTGAGCCAGTATGTCATGCTTGCTTGGAGACTGGGAAGAGGAGAATGCAGCACTACACAGCTGAGATACAGTCATTGAGTACTTCAGCTCGAGAGATTTTTCCAGTGGTAATTAACATATTTAACTTATTTCTAAAGATTTACAAACATTAAATGCCACGAAGCATTCCATGCAGTGAATGCCAAAGAAGCTGGTAGAACTTTGGAAGCATATATTTCATCCATCATAACACTCTTGTCACTTAAATGGCACTCAATCCACTTAAAATTACAGCTATTATAGGAGAACATCAAGTTTCATCAGCAGTGATTACACTGTGATTATCACACACACACTTCTCAGGGTTCCTTTTGCTCTCAGGGAGCTGCCAGTTTGCAAATAGATGGTGAGGGGAGAGTGGTTGGGACTTTGTAGGAAAAACTGGCATTTCCATCCCATCAGAGTCAGCCTGGAGTTTGGGGAAAGAAATTTAACTCTTGAGAGTGATTTGGAGCAGGGGGGAAGTTGAGGTCTCAGTGAAGATCTCTCCATCTAGTGATGAACTAACTGTAGGGAGGTTTTGATCAGCCACCTTAGGGGCTTCTCCTGACTTTCCCTCCCATTAGAGGTGCTGAGCCACCTTTTCCAGGGAAGGGGATGGGATCTAGGTAACCTTCTGTTGGTAGAAAACTACAGGAAAACCTGTTCATTCCCTTGTTCACACCCTCACATGCCTGACTGAATTCTGTTTTCCCAGGAGAGGAACAGCAGAGAGAGATGCAAATGGAAATCCCAATCCAGACCCACGCTGCCATCAGTGGAAAAACTCCTGCTGGTGCTAAAGCTCTTTAGATGGCAAGAGAAAGTGTAGGAAATACACTTAGGGAAGGGGCAGGGGAAACCAGTCCAAATTGGCCTAAATCTGTTTCCCATGAAATCAGCAATAAAACTAAAACACAGGAGAAAATACCCTGCTTTTTTTTTTAGATATATTGCTGTGGCTCCAGGAGCCAAATTTCCAGCTCCCTGCAATTCCTCCTGAGAAGAGCAGCCAAGCTCTTTAGAAATAAGGAGTTCCATAGAGCACCCATGATGAATCACAGAATCACAGAATCACAGAAATTAGGGGCTGGAAGGGACCTAGAAGATCATCTAGTCCAACCCCCCTGCCTGAGCAGGATCACCTAGACCAAGTCACTCAGGAACAGATCCAGGCGGGTCTTAAGTGTCTCCAGAGATGGAGACTCCACAACCCCCCTGGGCAGCCTGTTCCAGAGAGAACAAACACTCCCTTCACACCTTGTGCCTTCCACACTCCTGCCCAGTCTGCCCCTCCCCTGGAGCAGCTGCAATCCAGCCCCTCTGCTTCTGGCACTAATGCCCTGTGAGCAGAGCCCAGCACCAGCCTCTCTGCAATGGCCTGGCACATAGTCTGTGTCAGCTCTCAAATAAGGGATCAAATCCCTGTGCAATGAGGACTGATCTGCCTTGCCTTGATTATTTTTGCTATCCAATACCTCCAGCTGCTTGCAAGCAGTCTGCACTCAAACCCAGCTAACAGAAACCTTTCCAAATTTGCATATATATATATATATATATATATATATACTTGCATCATAAAACTTGAGAAAAGCAGGCTAAGTTTTCTAGAAAAGGCATTTTCTGGGAAAATATTTCCTTGAAGTGACACTTGGCATTTTGGAAGAAGGCAAAAATAGATGTTTATTTTCTAGTTTACTAATTCTACCTGTCTTGAAAACACCTCCTGATTGTATACATTGCTGTTTATGTTTGCAGGAGGATGTAGCTATTAATAGCTGTGCTTCACATATGTTCACAACTAGGCTGGATCCTTCAAATGAATGTATTTCCTTCATGGAAAGAAGAAAAACTCTGCTGGAAGCACCAGGTTTTCCAAGACAAGCTTTGATCACTCAGCTGTATTGCACTGGGGCAGTAAATCCCTTCCAGTATGGATCCCAGGTTGGACTGGGGGGGTGACTGGGCAATTTTAACCTTGTGAAGCAGCATCCTTGGAAATGATGTGTCCCAGAATCCTCAACTAACAAGAGGAGATCTCTTCCAGCTGTGCCCACGTTGGTACCTCTGCCCTGTGTGTGCCACAGGTGAACCTGGAAGGGACTCTGCTGGGTCCCAGTGCTTTGATTTCAGCCAGGGCTGTGTCGTAGCTTAACCCTCACACCTACTGCTGTGCTCTTAATGAATCTTATTTAAATACAGATGAATATGTATGCAGAAAGAGAAATGGAGGGACTGGAGTTTTCCCTCTCTCCAGACATCTCATTCCTGTTTTCTTCCATGTCGTTGCATTTTGGAGTTGCTCACCCTCCCCTCTCTGCTGTTGCTGAACAGAACAGGCATTCCTGGGTGTATTTTGGTTTGCTGCTTACCCCTTGACTCCCACTTCCAATACTTGGAAAAAGGCCAGAGGAACAAGTGGGATCTGTTTAATTCTGTGCCTTGGTAGTTCTGAATGGTGGAAGTTTCAGAGCGTTGCTGAGAATTAATTTTCCTCCTCTTAACTCTTGTCAAGAACATCTTGAAACACAGTGTGAGAGAGGCTGTGCTGCTCCTCCTGGCCTCTCTTTGTTCTGTCCTGATGATACCAGTGTATAAAAGGGAAACAGCCCCAAATTTCAATCTTCTTAAAGACAGAAAACACCCAGAATTTCTTTAGAAGCATTTTTTCCATTAATCACCAGGAAACCTGACCAGCCTGTGAAAAGTGACATTTTCTTGGATGGATAGGGGTTTGTTTATTTTGCAACTCCATTTTTCATGAGGAAGCTTTGTTGAGTTGGAACATTTTTACCAGCTCCTCTAAAGACCTGGTCATGGGGAAACCATCAAAATGCATGGAGGGAGTTTCATCAATAACCAGAAATGAAGCAGCTCCTCCGCTATGAAGCAGCAAATGAATGCTGGCATCTGCTGTGCTTTAGGTAGCCTAGAAGGATCAGTGCTGTGTTTTATTCCATCACTTAGAAAGCAACCCAAACCTCTCCCAAGGTCAAAACACTGGCTCTGAGTTTGGCTGGTGGCTGCCCAGCTTGTTACTGGTTTGCTTTCAGTTCTGATGATGGGAAGGAGGAATTCTTGCTCTGTCATCCTGCCCAGACTTCCAAGCTTCTCCACAGAGTAGTTGTGCATTTTATGAGGAGCCATCCCAGGCCTGTCTGGATGACTTTACAACTTGTTCAGTGTTTATACCCTGAGAGATCACCTTCTGGAGCCTGGAAGTCTTGCTGGTGAGGCTGGGAGTCTTGCTGGTGAGGCTGGGAGTCTTGCTGGTGAGGCTGGGAGTCTTACTGGTGAGGCTGGGAGTCTTGCTGGTGAGGCTGGCTGCTGGTCAGAGGATGCTGGCTGCACAAGCAGCATCTTCCCTTAAAGCAGCTAACACAGTTAAAAGCAGCAGTGTGATCTGGGTGCAGAAGCTCTTGGCAAACTCAGGTAAAGGGATTTGCTGAATGTTCACATGGGGATTTACCAGTTAAAGTGTCTTGGAAAGCAAATAATAGACTGGTGCTTCAAGCTTAGCATGGGTGGAGTCACAGAGAGGTGACAAACATCCCCTGAAGGAAAACAAAGGGTCTTTAGAGCTTGTGGAACACCCCAGGGTTAGAGAGGGCAGAGATGATGCTCTTCCAGAACACTTTCCAGTTCTCAGTACAGCTCCTGGCCTTGCTCCTGTGTTTGCTGTTGGCTGGAATTCTGCAGGACTCAGGGCTGAGGGGCCAGCAGGGCAGAGATGCTGCTGTGGGGGTTCTCCCCCCCCAATTAGCAGCATGTTCCTCATCTTTGGGTGGCTATGTGAGTGGTGTCCAGTGCAGGTGGCCTCAGCCTCTTTTGTGTCAACATGGCCACATCTTTCTACAAGCTCCAGAGAGTGTCTTCACACTGTTATTTTCCTTGGCTTAAATATCCAAGCTTAATTATAGGAGTTTTCACAGCTTTAAGAGCATGAATTTCAATCAGGCAATAATTTCTGTGTTTAAAAATGTTTGGAGGAAATCGTGTCAGGGTTTCACAGTATTGCAGAAGTCTGAGGGTGCTGCTGCTTCCATAGCTTGAGGAAAACGAGGTACTGCAGTGGGGAAAAGGTGATGGAATTCTTGCTTTCCCAGTTATGTCCCCGTTGATTCCTGCTGCCTCTCCTGCTAGAAACTGTCATCCTTGCAGGCTGGACGAGGAGACACATCAAGTGCTGATGTTAACACTGGTGTAAACACCCCCCCTTTGGAGAGGTGAGGCTTTGGTGCCCTTTCAGCTTTTGTTTTGCAATGCAAAACGGAGTTATTTTAGTTTCTCCTCCTAAGCTGGGCTGGCCACTGACTCAGGCAGCCCCAGGCTACCTCCTGTCTTGGCCACAGGGGCCTGCAGTGGCACTTGAGCTCCTTCCAGCTTCCCAGGCTGTGCCCATCCCAGGGGAGTCCTGTCCATCACTCCCTGTCAGCTCTGCAGCTTGGACTCCAACCCACTGTGCAGCCAGCCTGTCCTCCTGAGACCACTTCCAGCAGCAAACCCACAGCAGGCTTTGTCATCAGCAATCCCAAACCATTGCCCAGCTCCACCCCTTGGCTGTGAGATGTGCCAGCTTTGCCACGGGATGGCAGCTCATTCCAGCATCCCAGCACCTGGCAGTGTGCTCCAGGAGGCACACGGAGGAGAATCATTTAAAGAACACAGAAAATTACTCCCCAAACCATTCTTTTTACCTTCCAGGCTGGTTGGTCCCTCCCCAGGGCAATCTGTTGGTTTCATAGCTGCTTTCAATCCCTCTGATCATTCCCATTTGCTCCATTTGGAGTATTTCCCCAGGGACATTATAACTGGTGCTTATTGGAGTTGAATAGTCTCCATTCTTGCATGGCCTTTATCAAGAAAATAAGTTATCTTTTGAGAGAAAGCGACCTGTAAGTCTCGTGGGATCACTTTTTGGCTCATTCTGTGCTTTTTCTTCTCTTTTTTTTTTACTGTTTATCTGCCTCATAGTGTTCCCCCCTTCAAAACATGCACTTTTGCTGTCAAATTAGCACTCTGTAATTGCCTCCAACTTACACTTCTTCCTCACTTCTGTGCTCAGCAGATTGAGAGTTTTCAGTCTTAGGACACTGAGTTGCCAGATATAATAAAAATCCTTTCTATTTGTTTAGTGATCCCATGAGATTTGTTAAAAAAAAAAGAAGAAAAAGCCACTGAAAGCAGAGGGCAAGCAAGGGAGATAGAGCCAAAAGAGGTCAAGGAAGTGGCTTTACACTCCTTGAGCTCAGAAACAAATCCCTCCCCCTTGCTTCTCAGATCTTTCCTGCTTTTCAGTGCTTGCAAGTCCTTGGGTAATAAGGACCAGTTGACTCCAGTCTCTTTTTGGGACTGGAAAGGCACAAACTCACTGGAAAATAGATGTGAGGTGCCTGCTCTGGGGGGAGAAAAACTCTTCTTTCCCCTGGCAAAGGTCCCTTTGCACCCTGTTGTGCCCCTCCCAGCTGTGGGGGGCCAGCAGCCAGGCTGGCACCATTCTGAGGGATGCAGGTAGTTCCTGCCCTGGCAGAGGGCTCTGTGCTGGAAATGATGCTTTTAAGCACCATCCTGGAGTCTTTCCATTGCTGTACAAACACTCCAGGGTGATTCCTGCTCCCAGGTACTGAGAAAAAGGATTTATGGACAGAGATGGGGAGCAGAAGGAATCTTGGCAAAGGTGGCCCTGAAACCCTGAATGGGGTAGGAGTGAAAACAACCCAGTGCCCATGACTTCAGTACCTTGATTTATTAGCTGTAGTGGAGCTTGTACTTTCATTCTGTACCCATTTATCCCTTTTCTTTTTCAAATCCATGATTTAAAATCTCCATAAATTAACATATGTCAGTAAAAATTAATGTGACTTAATTTTCTTCCCTGCTTTTGCAAATTGAGTTTGGCCCCTGTGAACATCTTTAATGCTCACGTGTCACCTCTCTGCCTTTCTCTGGGAGGAACCACAGTCCAGTGGCACTAAATCATATCCAAAAAATGATAGCAGGCTTCTGAGGTGGAGAAGGGTTTTGAAAATCCATCCCACAGAAAATGAGTGCTTGTAAAGCAGGAAAATTCCAGTGTGTCTTGGTTAATGATTTTCTTGTTCCAGCATGGGTGTGAAAGGAATTTGAGACAGAATGGAAGATACTCCCAAAACAGGGAGTATTTCAAGGGAATCTCAGGGCCTGATTCTCTTCCAGTTGTCAGGAAATCTCAGTATCAGTTGTTGTGCAAGTAAAGGGGAAAAATGCAGTGGAGTTGGGTTCTGTTCACAGCTGAAGCTGTGTGGCTGGGCCTGCAAGCACCCAGAGCATGGATGTGACAGATGAGGAGTGTCAGGCTCGGTGACAGCCAGAGTCACTCCTCAGCTCACAGATGGAGTCACTGTTTTCCTTCTTTTCTGCAGGATTGCCATGCTGGAAGGTAGATTTTGGGGCCAGTGCTTGCAGAGCAGGTGAGTACCACTGGGCTTCCAGCTCTGGGGGTCTGTCTGCATCCTGCAGCACCCTCAAGGCTCTGACAACTGCACTTGTTAGAGCCTGGAAGTCAGGAATGGAGAGCACAGAGGGGCTCAGTTCTCCAGGTTTTTGTGGGTAGCAAACACTGTCAGCTCTGTGGTGACCACCTCAAAAACACATTGTGCCTCCCCAGTCAGTTGGTCAGCTATGCCCCTGAGACAGCCCTAGAATCAGCATTACAACCACAAAAATCAGGATATTATGGATTTTTTTGTTGTATTTTCTTCACCCTTCTCTCAGAACAGAGTGGTTTTGCCTTGGCAAGTGTGCATTGTGTGCTAATTTATGTAAAGGCATGGTTCTGTCAGGCTTGGGTGGAAGGGAAAAAGTGGAACATCAAACATTTTCTTATCATTTTCAAGTTTTGAGCAGCCAGCTTTTGCTAACCACACTTAGATAAGAGCTGTTTGGGAAACTTTTCCTGAATGGTGGTATTTTTCCACTGCAAAACAGTGATTTGTCAAAACAACTTTTCTTTTTTTGCTGAAATGTACTGGTTTAATACAACGTTCACTGCAAAAATACCTCCAATGGCAGCTGAAATGAAATCCTGTGACCCCCATTACAGCCCAGAGCCATGTGTTTGGGGCTGCCTGGCTGCTCACGACCAGCCTTGGTGCATTTGCTCTTCTCCTTCTCTCTACACTGCCACTTTTTCCCTGTTCTCTCTGTTTTGTCCCTTCCCCAAACCCTGTGTCCCACACCCACAGCTCAGGCTGGCCTGGGACATTGGCTCAGATTGTTCCCAAAAAATTCTCCTTCAAAATACTCCAATCTCATTATCTATTAAATGGAAACAAGACTCTGAGACAGGACACCTCTCCTGGGGGAAAAGGCAGATGGAATCCAATCATTTTTACTGCAAAGTCCTATTCTTCCCAAAAACCAGGAGGGGTCCCCTTGGCTGAAGGGGTCTGGGAGCACTGGGATTTTAAACCAATAAGCAAAAGGTAATAGGCAACATGATACTGGGGTGGATCTCCTCTATATCCATTTCTCTGGAGGTGAAATTACCTGGTACTAGAAGGTGTTTAATTGCCAGGAACAGTAAGCACAGGCAGGAGCTGAAACCAGAAGAGTTTATCCTGTTTATTTATTTACTCCCTTTTAAACAGTCCCACATTCATCATTAGAACAGTTTCCCAGAAGATGTGGTGGATCTTTATGGACTTAAAAAAAAATCTTCAAGACAACTTGTTCCTTTGAAAATAATTGGTGTAGGTCTGCAGGAGCTTGAGGGCAGGATGGAAGAGCTGCTGGGTGACATCATCTGTCCGTGGCAGAGATGAAATGAGGAGTTGGTTTCTAAGTGCTGCTCTAGCCCTGAACTTTGAGTTGCTCAGGCTCTTGTTAGTGTTTAATTACAGCTAAAGAAATGTTATTAATGCCTTTGCTGTTTGATCAAGTGCATATTTATTCTGTGTACCGTGCTAAGGAATCTCAGACAACCTCTCTTAAAGTCTCTCTGTGTCTGTAAAAGCTGCAGAGCTGAGTCCTGATGTGCTTTGCACATCATTTATTTGTTTTGGGGTGGGTTTTTTGCTTGTTTCGTTGTCTTTTGCTTGGCTCTGGTTGAAGTGGCTGTTAGAGTCCCTGCCCAGTTCATGATGAGCTGGCATTTGTGGCACCAGGAGTTAACTCAGTCTGCCCTTGCTTCCCCAGACCCTGCAGCACACGGACCACCTTTGCTTAGATGGGAGCTGGGCTCTAAATGTGAAGCTATGACAAAGGGCAGTGGTTTGGAATGAGCAAGGAGTGGCTGGAGATGAGAACTAAGGCAGAAGTTCTTTCCCAGCAGAGTGGTGGCCACTGGCACAGGTTACCCGGGGAGGTGGTGGAGGCCCCATCCCTGGAGCCATTGCAGGTGGGGCTTGAGGAGGCTCTGAGCACCCTGCTCTAGTTGCAGCTGTCACTGCTCTCAGCAGGGGTTGGGCTGGGTGAGCTCTGGAGCTCCCTTCCACCCAGACACTGCTGGGACTCTAGAATGCTAAGCTGTAATAAAATGTTAATTACTGGAGGTCTCTGCATAGAAGGGATGATGACTTGCAGAGGGAAGAGTTGCACTTATCCTTCTGAAATAGGAGCTTTCTGTGAGCAGCCACAGAAAAGGATTTACTGATCTATTCTGTTTGGGTCCTCTTTGTATCTAGCAGGGAGCCCTCCCTGTCACAACCGAGGAGAAAAAGTACCTTCAAAAACTGAACTAAAAATTGCATCTGTGAGCTGCTGCTGAAGGGAAAAAAAAATTGTGTGTAGTTTATTTTTGTTATTTTCTTGTCAAAAATGCAAGGTGAAGTTGGCATAGTGGTGCAGGCAGCTTCATAGAGGGCTTGGAAGTTCTCCCCTCCACCTCCAGGGTTTGAAAAGAGACTGGTATTTTCCTCTGTGCACATTGAACAAACTGGCACCAGGGAGATGGAAGAACACCCATAATGTGATGACAGCAGGTTACACCTCATGAGCCTTGGTTTTGGCTTGGTGCCTCATTTCTTTGCATCATGCCTCTTGAGAGGTGAGCTCCTTGAGCTGCCCATGGTGTGTGACTTGGAAATCTCAGAGGAGAGACACAGCTTGGCTCAGCCCCAGTGGTGCCAGAGAAGCTGGTGGGGAATATCCCACTCTGGCAGGACAATAAGCACCCTCTTGGCACCCCCATGGGAGAGAAGGGGGACAGGAGAAGGTTCAGCCCAAGCTCAGAACCAGGGCAAGGAGCCACGAGGGTGTGCAGTTGGCAGCTCTGGATGCTTTGGTGTTCCTCACCACCCTAGAAATCAGAGCTACAGGGCTCAGCTCCACCAGTGACAGGCAGAGAATTGGAGCCATAAAAGGGAAGGAATTAAGCTGTCTAAAATAGGAAGATTGGTGATGACCATGAAGTAATTTCTGCACAGCATGTTTTCATAAATCTGAAATTCTCCTTTTCCTGAAAGGTATCATCTTTGGGAAAAGGAGCTTTAGCTAATTACTTCATGATAATTAAAGCCACCAGCCATATGATTTCCTTTCTGCAGAGAGCAAATACTCGGTGTCACTTGTTTGTATCCAAAATTAATTTGTGAAGCCTGAGATTTTAAATGGAGTTACACAAAACTGCTGAAGCCGGTGGGAGAGCTGGTAACGTGCACCTCAGGACAGGAGAAATTGGGGATGAGGTTCGTGGTGTCAGCAAAGTGACTTGGAAGAGTTTGGTCTATCTGTGTGATGAATAGTTAGCTGTTTATTTTAATCAAGCCATTTCTTAGACTCCATTACATGGTGGTGCAGTGTGAGTTGATCCCACAGTTCAGATTAAGTGCTCAGCTGCTCCATGCTAAGTTTGTAAGATATGGTAGGAACAAAATTTCCCTGGTACAGTTTTATTGATAACTTCTGATGGCAGGATAAGCTCAGGAAATACAGTTAAAGGGGGAAAGGAAAGCAGTAACTGTGTTATTTACACCAGCTGCTGCACTGGGAAGCCAGGAGAGTGAGGAACGTTAGACTGGAAGGAGCTTTTCCCTCTTATGCTGAGCTATTGTTCTTTTGGTTTCACTTGGGTGGATGTTGGAAGTCTTTATGACTTCAATACAAACAGCAGTTAAATTTTATCATTTTCCTGTAGCTGAAACTACTGATTTTGGGGGTTGTTTTGACGTTGACAGGGTGCTGCTTTCAGGAGGGTTGAGACTTGTATTTACATTTCATTTTAGTCTAAAAATACCCCACTTTGTGAGGATGAGCCAACTTGTAGCATTGAGAGGGACCCAGACTGCAAATGTCTCCTTGATCTGATGTCTGCACGTTGTGTTTTTGCCACGGATCCACATGGGTCTCAGACAGTACTAGTCTGTGCTCAGCTCTGCTGGAGCCAAGCCTGGCTTCTGCCTCCCTGCTTCCTATCTGCTTGCTTGAATTTGCTCCAGGAGCTCTTGCAGAAGAGACCCTTTGGATGAGAGATCATTCTGGGGGCCACTGAGTAGCCAGCAGTGTTCCCTGGTTGAGATCCCTTTGGCTAAAGCCAGAGGAATGGAGGATATCTGGGAAAAGCTCTTAGGAGCTCATCCTGTTCTAGTGTTGCTGGGCACGTGCTGATGGCTGCTGCTGGGGACAGGCTGCAGTCAGATTGTCCATTTTCTGTTCCTACAGTGATACCAAAGCTGGAGCATCACAAGTGATCTAAGAGGGCTGTGCAGTGGGTTTCTCTGCCCTCCACCAGCTCCAGCCATTGCTGGGCTGAGTAAACAAGAGCTGAGGAGGTGGCTGGGTGCTGCTGGGGGTGTCACTGAGCATTGCTCAGCCCAACCCCACCCCAGCACCAAGGGGGGTTGTGCAGTGCTGCTGCTGTGGGGGAAGGAGATGAGCAGCCCCTGACCATGGGGATTGTCACCCTCAGGGACCTGGGGATACCTCGGGGTGGTGGGTTGGAGTGGGATTCCAGAGAGCAGCCACCAGCTCAGACACTGGAAGTGTTGGTTCTGTGAGCAGCTCTTGGGTTCTGCTCGTAAAGTTTTGGTCTGGAGTTGTATTTTCTGCACACAGGGAAAAACAGGGATATTTCAGTGCTCAGATGGCTCCATTTGCTCTATAAGACAGTTGGCAAGTGCATGTGCCAAGCACCATTTGGGTTTGATTTTCTTTCTTCTTATTTTAAAATGCCTGTTAAGTCACCACAATTGTACAGAAAAAGAGAGCAGTTTTTACTGACTGTAAACCCTCCCTGTATTGTCTGTTCTCAGGGAGGGAAACAGTTACTATTTTTTTTTTCCAGAAAATCTGGAAAAGTCTGCATTTGTCACTTCTGTGCTGCTAGATGTTCATTCCAATTACCCAAGTAGCCCTCGGGTCTTTTAAAATAAATAAGATCTCAGGATTTGCTGACTCCATCAGGAAAGTTTGGCCATTTTCAGTTTTAACTATCAAATATGCACCTTCAACTTCAACAGCATTTAAGAGGCTGTCGTTGCATTGGAGTCAATAGCACCATTAAAATCATCTTTCCAATCAAAGAAAAAAAAGGATTTAATTTTTCTCCTTGCTGGTTTAATCTCCCTGGGTGGAGACACAAGGATGAGAAAACATCCTCCCTTGAGAAACATCTTATGTGGGCAGTAGAGCTGGGCAGTGGGGCTTTTATGGAGCTCAGCCCTCAGATCCACACCTCATCTCATCCCACTCCTTGCTGGAGTAAGGAGCACTGTCCTGTTTGATATGATGGGTGTGGAGATGGCTGAAAGGAGAAGGAATTATCCAGTGGCACTGTCTGGATCATGGCATTGCCCTCTTCCAGTGTTGGATGTTGCATGCCAGGCTTGCATGGGTTTTGTTGGTTGGGTTTGGGTTTTGTTGGTTTGGGGTTTGTTGGTTGGGTTTGGGTGTTGTTGGTTGGGTTTGGGGTTTGTTGGTTGGGTTTGGGTGTTGTTGGTTGGGTTTGGGGTTTGTTGGTTGGGTTTGGGTGTTGTTGGTGGGTTTGGGTGTTGTTAGTTGTTTTGGGTTTTGTTGGTGGGTTTGGGTTTTGTTGGTAGGTTTGGATTTTGTTGGTTGGGTTTGGGGTTTGCTGGTTGTTTTGGGAGGGTTTTTTTTGTCTGTCTGTTCTTGTTAGGTAAAACAGTACCTAGGAGGAGGAGGTTTTAAATGAGGACTAGCCAATCCTAATTGGATTCCGATCAGGAAACAGGGGAGCAGTGAAATCAGAATGCCTCTTATGAACAGGTCCTGGGCAGAAATGGCCTTGGCACACGTGTGGCATTGTGCTGCCTCCAAAATCAGCTGCACTTTTTCCTGGTTCTTCATTCCAATTTTTTTTCCCCATGCCCTTGGAATCTCACAATAACTTTCTGATTTCTTCTGATTCTGTGAGGCTGGTGTCACACAGTAAATGATCCTTCCCAATCCATCGATGGCAAACATTGATTCCAACTGCCAGGGCACGTGCTGCTTATCCAAATGGCTGACACTGGATGCCAGCCACCTTTTTACCATGTTAATTGAAGATGGATAGGGAGGACTTGAGATCAACAAATGGGCCTGTTTGTCATGTTGTTAAAACTCAATCTGTCTGACACTGGAAATGTTTTTCAGCTCCTTAAAATGAAAGGAAAACTGTCAGCTTGAAAATCACATGTCTAACAGAGCTGTCATCTTTTCCTTTTCACAATCCTCCTCAAATAAGAGCTCAAACACTGTAGCTGAAAAAAGAAAAGGCCATCTTGCCTTCTAGGGAGATGCAGAAAACATGGCCCAGAGCAGAGCTGCAGTGAGACAGATCCACAGGCACTCACCCAGCCCTGCTTCAGAGTAGGAAGGTGGGTCCTCATGTCACTGTGGCACTGCCAGCCACAGCAGTGCCTTTGGGAGGTGCCTGAGGGGCTGGAACTCCTTCCTGCCCTGTGAGGAAAGGCTGAGAGCCCTGGGGCTGGGTAGTCTGGAGAGGAGAAGTCTGAGAGGGGATCTAATGAATGTCTAAAGATCCACGAGGGCTGGGTGAGGCAGGGACAGCCTCTTGTCACTTGTGCCCTGTGACAAGACAAGGGGCAATGGATGGAAACTGGAGCACAGGAGCTGCCACCTCAACAGGAGGAGGAACTTCTTCCCTGGGAGGGTGCCAGAGCCTGGCCCAGGCTGCCCAGGGAGGTTGTGGAGTCTCCTGCTCTGGAGACTTTCCAACCCCACCTGGATGCATTTCTGAGTGATCTGCTCTAGTTCTGTCCTGCTCTGGCAGGGGCTTGGATTTGATGATCTTTGGAGGTCCCTTCCAACCCCTGACACTGTGTGACTCTGAGATGGGCAGAGGTTGGGTTTTGGGGAGTCCTGGGGAGTGGGTGAAGCTGCTTTCCCCACCTGTGACCATTATTCATCCAGAAGTCTCAGAAAAATGCCTGAGGTTTCAGCAGTGCCCACAGTGCTGGGTCATCTCCTCGGGGGGCTTTTGCCAGCCATGGTCCCAGGCCCTTCTCACACTGGAACTGTGTCAGATGTTCCTGTGTCAGATGCTGTGCAAATGCCCAAGAACTATGAATAGCTCCTTTCCTCCACAGGGCAGATGCTGCTTTCAGTGCTGAATTAAGACATAGCATCCAGGTCCTGGGGCTCTTGTTTGTCTGCTACAAGTGGCCCATTTATTTGTGTAGCTGTGAATATTAAGAAGTTGTCCCTGGGTTGCATCTCCTTGCAGTGCTTTGGAGAAAATGTGAGTTTTCCATTTATAAAGGCTATGAATGAACTAGAAAAATCTCCACAATGAGTAGCCCAAGGGGATGCAAGCTAATTGTTCACTAGTAGCTGCTGGTGAGCTAGGGAAAGCCAGCAATTACCTGGGAAGTTATTTGTAAAACAGTGACTTTTGCTCCCCTCTCCCCACAGCTCCACAGGTGCTCAGGGTGGAAAATCTCCTGGGCTAGGAATGCTGAGGAATAGACTTGTGCACAGTGTCTCTGCTTGGCTGCTTTTGCTTGGCCATGTCTTCCCTGAACCCCTCACAGGCACGAGTGTGGATGTTCTCTGAGCTGTGGGCTCCTTTTTACCTAGATATGTAAAGTCTTTCCTGTCTCTTGAGCTTATTTATCCCTCTTTAAATCAAATTAATGCATTTAGAGCCACGTTAAACTGTGCTATTTTAACGTGTGCTTTTATGAGTTTGAATGAGATTCTGAGATGTTCCCAGTTCACACCAGTGCTGCATTCTGCCAAGGCACAGGAGGTGCCCAGGGGTGTGTTTGAGGCCGTGGAAGTTGCAGTGACTTGGAGGAGGTGACTGATTTACACCCGGCATGGGGCTGCCCTGGCTTCCCATTTTCCTTAATGGGATCCATGCATCTGGCTTCCCTGGTGTGCCATGAGGAAAACTGGCCATGGGAAGATGAGCACAGGCAGGGCTGTACCAGCCCCGGGGTGTTGCAGGGGATCTGTTTATCAGTGAGCTCCAGACACACTCAACATTGCTGCATTTCCTCACCAGTTGCTGGGAGCTGCCGTTCGCTTCCCTGCCCTTATTGCATTTTCACAGCACAGCAGTGATGAAATTCCATGAGCCAGAGCTCCTAAATGGCAGAGATGATCCATTTGACTTCTGATTTGGAAGAAAAAGCACACAGCCAGTCTACACTTTGCCCTAGTGCAGAGTAATAGTCCCTCTCTTCTTGGTGGCAGTGGTGGGACATCAGCAGCAGTGATTGGCTTTGAACCAGGGTTTATTTCCAGGTATGGAAATGCATCTGATTCGTTGGAATTGGAGCTGATGCCAACAAGCTCCCATAAAAACAGAAGATTGTGCATCTTTCAGTGCATCTGTAATTCAGAGCATCCCTGAGAGCTTTGTAAGGTGTAGCAGGTTGTGCACAAAGAGGTTGAAGTTGCCCTTGGTGTGTCTGAACCAGGGCAGTGTGATGGCACCTGCAGGTCTCCAGCAGAAAAATCATGGAGTCACGGAATGATTGGGTTGGAAGGGAGCTCCAAACTAGCTCAGGCTGCTCAGAGCCTCCTCAAGCCTGGCCTGGACTGTCTCCAGGAATGGGGAGACTCCACCACCTCCCTGAGCAGCCCATTCCAGTGACCAGCACCCTTGGATTAAAGAATTTTTCATACTGTTCGACCTAAATGTAATGAATTCCTGTTCAGAGTTGGTTTCACTTGGAGCCAGCTCCCCTGCACTGCTCACAGCATTGGCACACTTGGAGATTGGATTTTTTTGATTGATTGATTGGTTTTTCTTATTAGTATGAATTTTTTCCTTGAGAAGCTGTTTGACAGGTCAGTAGTGCTCTGGCAACTCTCTGGAGCTTTGGAATGGCAAGAGGGTTTCAGTGGTTTCCAAGGCAGATGGTGTGCTGGAGCCTTCCAGTGACTCCTCCATAGCACTTAAATCTACCATTTGTAATCTATTGTCTATTGAAATCTATTTAATTTGCAATTAACAAGATACCTCTTACTCTTTCAACTTAATTAAAGAGCTACTGACTCTTAGAAGGATTGAAATGCAATAAAGATAACCTAGTTAGGATATAATTAAGAGTATTTACGTAAGTAATAAACATGGTATTGCTGCCTTCTGAAAAAAAATACCCTGAACTTGTATTAAAAAAAAACCAACTTATATTAAAATAAGTGGCCAGACATTTAATAAGCATAAAGTAAAATAGCTCTGGTGAATTAATGCTATGTAATTTCCCTTAAGTGACCATTGAAAGCAGGACCTGCCAAATGGCCTTTGTGAACTGTCAGCCAGGCTGCATCTGGGCTTAACCCCTTCTGGGCCGCTGCTGCTCTCAGCTCTGTCCTACTTGTGTTCATCTGTCCTCCTGAGAGGAAAGGTTGTTACAAGTGTGAAATTAAAAGAATTCTCTTCTTCAAACACTCTGCTGACCTTAGGTGAAAACCCAAGTGTTGCTTTTCCAGGATTCTGGCTGGAGCAGGAGATCAGGGGAGAAGGTGGAGGGTGCTGTTTGGTCCTGAGTGCTGCAAGCCCAGGAAGCACAGGGGCACGGGCTTGTAATAAACCAGAAAATCAACTTATTGACAGGATTTTGGTGGCAGTTCTAGCAGGATTAGCTGCCACGTGTTTTAATATATAGTCTGCTGTTTGAGTTTTGGTTTTCGAGGAGGGGAAATAGATTCCAAGCAGTGACAAGGGAGTAAGTGCAGAGGGGAGACTGAGGGTGCCCACCTGAGCCCCAGGAGAGGGAGGTGGCTCCTTACAGCCTTTTGGTCCTGGCTGGTTCTCCATGAATCCCTAAAGCATCCCAGGTGGGATTCTTGGAGTTCAGCTTCTCTCCATGCCAGTGGGTTTGCAGCTGGCTGCCTGGTCAGTGGTGTTTGGTGGCACTCTCCTGAAGCTGCCTCACCACCACGAGTGGGAATTCCCTCCTCCCCTGCACACTTGGCTGGATGCTGGGAGCACAGGGAGAGCTGGGAGAGGGATTGCAGAGGGAAGTGTTGCTGAAGGGCAGGCTTTCAGGGTACATCACTTGTATGAAGGACAGGGTTGTGTTGTCTGAGTGGAAAACCTGTCTTCCCTGTGGGTACCCAGAAGAGATACCCTGGAGGCATCTTTCAGGAAGAAAGCAGGAATGAGATCCCTGTTCCTAGCAGTATTCCAAAGCTGTTTTCATGCAGCCTGCATGTCAGCTTGGTCTAGAGCCCCATTAGGCACCCAGAGATTTTTGGGGCAGGTGAGACTTGTGAGACTCTGGATCTGTCAGGGCTTCCCATCTCCAACAAGAAACTTGTTCTTTCATCAAAGGGATAATTTTCTACCCTTTTAGCTTAAGGTGAAGAGTTGGAAACAGCAGCAAGTACACCCAAACCCCACTCTTTTGGTTCCCACACCATTAGATTGGGGGTGAAGGTAGCACAGCTAGACAATTAAATGAGGTGGCCACAGCAACTGGGGCCACTGGTGACAGAATGGCAGGTGCTTTCTGGTTCAAAACCAAAACACCCTCCCCTCCCCAACTGACATGAAGCCCTTCTTTGCATTTTTCCAGGCAGAGTGTGCTTTTCCACCTGCCACAGCTGTCAGCTGGCGGGTGCTGTCTCTAACCAAGCTGGCATCTGCAAATTCATGATCCGTGCTGCCACTTCCACACAAATCCATCCTTTCCCCCTCCCCAAAAACCTCCCTGGCCACGCTGCAGACGAGTTCAGCCTGCAGTGCAGACTTGCCCAGGAAGGTTCATGCATCTGCCATTAGGGGCTTCAGAGCTGCCTGGTTTTAATTTGAGAGTTATTTCATTTTTTTTAGGGAGCTGTTACAGTTACTTAGTTGTGAGCTAAGTGCATGCTGTTTCCATTTCTACTCTAAACTACAGTCAGATGGTAATTCATCTGTTTCCCTGCATCATCACCTACAAAAACTGAAGAACAAATGCTTCATTGCTGCTTTCAAACTAATCATCTTGGCTGGCCCTCCCATTTGAATTGGAGGCTGAAGTGCCTTCAAATCAAAATGGATATTTAGAGACCATCAGGATGGAACAGCCAAGGCTTCTGGTGATGCTGTGACATTGGTTTGTTAGATGTGGCACTTGGAATATATGTAACACTCCTGGTGGCAGTGTAAGGAAAGAGGACAGGTTAATTAACTGCTGGAGTCGGGCCAAGCAGGGGACAGGGTGGCCCAGCAGGTGCCCCATTCCCCATGTGCACTCACACACTCACCAGGCTCAGCCCGGGGTCGGTGGTAGGAAGTGTTCTTGGGGTGATGGTTTGGGTGAGGTTATGTGCAGGAGATTGGCAGGGGTGGCATTGAGGATCTAGCAGGCTGAGGGGCTGCAAAAGTTACTCAGCTGAACAGGGGTAATCCACTTGGGAGCAAGGTGCTGGAGGGAGCATCTCCCTGCTAAGGAGAGGCTGAGGGAACTGGGGCTCTTTAGCCTGGAGAAGGCTGAGGGGGGAGCTCCTCAGTGTCTGTCAATATGTTCAGGGCAGTGTAGGGAGGATGGAGCCAGACTTTTTCTGAAGAACCCTTTCAAACACCAAGAGTCTTTGGCCTTTTCTGCATAGCCATACTGACATCCCGTGATCCTCTTGATTCTGTAACAGTGACAAAACCCAAGGAGAGGGATCCTGGGCTTGTGTTTGCACTGCCAAGCCTCTTTGGTACCAAGGTGTCTCCAACAAGGAGAAATTGGGACTTCTGCTCTGTGACACACCATGGAGAATAAATGGGTCTTTTTCAGTGGCAGGAGGTGCTGCTCTGACCCTCTTTCCCTCTCTTTGATAGATATCAGTGTTTCTTACTCGGGCTCAGATGCTTGATTTGCTTTTCTGCCTGCTCCAGCTTTTTTGTGGAGACTTCCCACTGCAGTGGAGAGTGTCATTGGTAGGAAATGTTTATGGAGAGAAGAATAATTTATTAAAACAAAAAAAAAAAGGAGAGAGAACATTGTTCCTCCAGTCAGCTGTTTATTTAGTGGCTGTGTATCAATTATCTGTTTGAACAGGTTTCATTACAGAAAGTGCAAAACCCCTGAGCATGTTTTAAAATATGCTAATCCTTCCTTCGGCAGCAAAGGGAAAAGGCTCATTTACAGTTGAATTTCTCATCCACGTGGCTTGCCATGTTGGTGCTGGGACATAAATAAAAGCAGTGAGGGGGTAGGACAGCTTGCTCCCAAAGAAAGGGGATGTGCTTTGCTTTTGCTGCTCACCCTGATCCGTGGCAGAGCAGGGGCTGCAACACCTTGAGCCCAAACTCCACCAAACCCGTTTATTCTTTTCCTTTTGACGAGTAAAATATGGGCTAGAGCTTGTAAATCAGCACTGATGAGGAGAGAACGACTCGGGTCTGTTCTGATGTGCTGAGCACAAAGAGCTGTTAGAGCTCTTTTCTTTGGCTGGCAGTGGTGATCTGACAGCATCAGCCCCACAGAGCACCTGAAAAAGCCAAAACACCTCCCTGCTCAGAGCCCTTCTGCTGCTGCAAGTGCACCAGGACACAGAAAGTTCTTCCTTTCCCTTTCCTCTTGCTTTTCCTTTTCTTCCTCTAAAACAGTTGCACAAATGAGCTCCAACTTTTCTCCCTTTAGTAGTTTATAACATTAATGGAGCCGACTGAGCCCTCTGATGAAATATTTATTTGGGCAAGGCCAGGGATTGTGTTGCCAGGTCTCCCAGGCAGGGTTTAATCACTTCCCAATGCTGTTGTTCTCTGGATGAACCAAATCCCAGCCCTTACAGCTTCAGACTGGGGCTGTGGGCCTCTCCCCTTTGAGGTTGCTGGGTAGAAGGTAGACTCCAAAACATTCAAGGATGGTGAAGAAAACCTTCTGGAGCCCATGCAGCTCCTGAAAGATGAAGCTAGAGATCCAGGACAGGAGGCTGTGCAAGCTGGGAGGAGCTACCCCCTTGCAGTGCCAAATAAACAGACCTGCTGTAGAACCTTCCCCTGCTTGGCAGGTTGGATTCCACAAGTCCCAGTGGCAGCCCTGGGCACAAGGGGTGCCCAGAAAGGAGCATCCTTTCAGCAGGGTGTTGCCAGCACAGCCTGAGCAGGGCAGTGACAGATACAGGAAGGATGGGACGGGGTATATTTGATAGAGAGCCAGCAGAGTTTAATTATGGACAAGAATCAAATTGATATTCATAGGGTGATAAATAAATAATGTGTGTGCACTCCCAGGGAAGGACAAGAACATTTTTTCTGAAGTGAAAGAAATAAAATCAGCAAAACAGAAATTAAAAGGGGATCTGTTTAGCAGGGCTGCTGGTTGCATGACAAATGCAGAGTGGTTCACGGGCTGGATCCTTCTGCCTCTCAATGAGTCATTCAGGCCTGGGCTGAAAGGCTGTGAAACAGGCCAGGGTCACATTTCTCATCCTCAGCTCTCTCTGCTCTGAGATTTCCAGCTAGCATTTTCTCTCCTCAGGGGGTGAATTGAGCCTTGGGAGGCTCAGCAGCAGCCGAGAGCTAAAAGGACAAGAGGGAAACCCGAGGAGTTGGTTTGATGGTGCTGGGGATGGGCAGTGGGGAGTATTTCCCCTGGGTACAAACCATCACACCCCTGTTTGGCAGGAGGCTCTAATAGGGGTTGTTTTTTAGTTAGACCTGCTCAAAAAAGAGCTGGGCAGTTCACGGGGAAGGATCAGTGCATCAGGACAATAGCTGCTTTTTTATTTTCCTAATTTCAGCAAATGTCTCCTAAATAGTCAGTGCTTCTGACAAAGCCTCTCTCTGAAACGTGTGTGTTTCTTCAAGATAAGTCTCAACTTGCACATAAAACCTGATGTTTCTTGTCCGTGCAGCTATGGACGAGAGACTGAAAATGGGAAAGAAATTACCTGAAATGAGAAAGGGAATGAGAAACCCAGCACGTTACTTTCATGCAGGTTTCAGCTGAAGTTTCACTCTTGCCTTGGGGAGTGGATTTGGGGGGCTTGCCTCAGAATGATTTCAGCACGTGGTATCAGCACGTGGTTTTCAGCACGTATCAGTGCTGTGTTAAAAAACTGGCCAGGGCTTACAGAAAGCTGCAGCTTGGTTGCCTCGGGGACCAGGAAGGCTTCTTTTTGTCCAGTGAGCACCTTTGCACATCTCATGATGGCTCATTCTCTGCTAAGCCAGGGATGGAGCTTTGCTAGGGACTGAGCAACTTGTATTTCTGGAGCAAGGACAGGAGGTAAACCCCCCCCCCCCACAGCATGTCTGTGAATAGAAGATTACAGAACCAATATGCATCCCATCTAAAGGGGTCTTAGGTCATGCTTGGCATAGCCCAACAGATGCAGGCAGCTCCCCAGTTTCCCTCCACCTCCCTTACTGGCTGCCACGGTGGCTGGGAACGGGCCTGGGAAATGCTGCCTTGGGAGGGGGCAGTGGTGCAAACATGGGAAAATTAATTCTTAATTACTTGTCTTCTTTAGAGAATGTAGCATGGAAGAAAGAGCTCTGCAATTGCTCAATGTAGCAGCAATCATTTTTGCCTTAGTTATGTGTTTTCTTTCACCTTGGCTGCTGTGCCCACAGCAAAACCTTTTAGCAGGAATGAAAAGAGCAGGCAGAAGGGTGACAGAGCCACTGCTTTGTTTGCAAGTGATCTACAAGGTTTTTCAAAGTTTTCCAGGAGGTGTCAGCAGTACTTTAAAACTTTCCTTTCCAGTGATGGAGATTCCTGCAGAAGTTCCTCTTCTGAAAGAAAGAAAGGGTAGAAACCCACACTAAGGAGACAGCAAATGTCACCAGACAGTCCCACCCCTCAAGGGGTGAGTCCCTGGCTCAGGATGGGTGTGCAGGTCTTTTGGCACTGCATGTTTGGGCAGTTTCTTACCACTGGACTCATGACTCCCTGTCTGTGGGGAGCACCAGCCCTTCAGCTGGCTCTGGAGACCTTCTTCTATGTCGTGGGACTTGGCAGCTTCCAAGTCCTGCAGAATCTCAGCTTTCATGGCCATAAAGCATATTTTTGCCTGGGTTGTCTGATAAAAGTCTTGGAAATACGACCCAGTGTAAATAAATCAAAAGGCAATTAAAATAATTTGACTTTAAAACCCCCAAAATTATTATTATTATTATTAATATTTCATGGTGATGTGTTTTCAGGAGGGGAAGTAGAGCTTTATGGCTGAGGGTAAAACCAGCTCTACTGCTCTTTCATCATTTGTAGTTGGCTTTCATAGGAGCTGTCGGATAATCTGGTCCAGGTCCTTGGCCAGTGTAAGCTGGCAGAGCTCAGCAGGCTTCACAGAGGCTGAGCCAAGTTATGCTGCTTTGGGAGCCAAGAAAATAATCATAACCACATAGAGAGCACTTTCCACCTGAGGATCAGAACGGAGACAAGAGAGCCTGTGGAATCATCATGTCTGCAAGGGAGTTACTGGAGGTGACAGATCAGTATTGTGCCTTTATTTGCAATATAAAAATAGCTGGGAGGATGTAGAGCCCTAATGTGGCACAACTGAGAACAGAAAATGCTGCCCTTTAAATCCTGCTGTTGGTCAATGCAGCAGTGGCAGTGAAAGATCCAGGTGGCAAAATATAGGTATAGAGGTAATATATAGGTATATAGGTAAAATATAGGTATATAGGTAATATACCTATATTCCACTGGCAGTCTCAGTGTTTTCAGTCTGTTTTTATGTGGCTAATTGAGAAAGTGGAATAAAAGCTTGAAAACATTTAATTTCAGGTTTGCTGTGAGGAGGCTTTAAAAGCAAGCATAGGCATTGCAAGAACTTTCCTCTCCAAAATCCAGAAGAGACAAAAGAAGGCAGATTGACAGGCACCAAGAATTATAATCAATTTGTTTTGAAAATGAGACCCTCTGGGTTGATTGTGGTGGGTTCTCCCCCTTAGGTCTGCTTTGGGGCTGGCTGATCAGCTCTCCAGTGTGGTCAGAGATAGCATCTGAAGGTTTCATCATTCCGTGGCATGGTTCTTCACCTTGCACTAATTAAACGCTGGGGTGCTCAGTGAGCAGTAGTGGGAGGACAGTGAGTACTGAGCTAAGGAAGCTGCACAGCTATAATGTATATTTTCTTAACCTTTTGCTCTTGGTTCTGGCGGAGTATTTTATTAAATGATGTTTGAAAATAGGTCAGTTGGGTAAATATAATCAAGAAGTCTGCTTGTGAGTTAGATCAGCTTTAAAAAAAAAAAGGCAAAAAGCACTGTACTGTTCAAACTGTTAGTGGCCAGCAGGGTGAGAGATGAAAAAGAAGATACTTGTGTTGTGTAGGACTGTGTGGGATGGAAGAACTCTGCAGAGTCTCTGCCCGAGTCTCACCTCACGTTAGCAGGTTATTCACTTATGGTTTAGAAGTCTGATCTTGCTCCTTTTTTTTCCCCCAGTTTAATTTTAAGCACTATAGCACAGATATTAATGGGATTGTATTTGTTTAGATAGGAAGCTCCTCTGAGGAAGGACTTGGCTGTTTGCCTGGGTAAAATCAAGCACTGTCATTTGCTACACCACGTTGTACTACTAGACTGAGGATCCCTTCCCCTTCGCCTTCCCCTTCGCTCTCCTCCTTCTCTCCTTCGTCTTTCCTTCTTTTTTCCTCCTTCTTTCCTCCTTCTCTCCTTTTTCTCTCCTTCTTCTTTCCTTCTTTCCTTCTTCTTTCTTCCCTTTCCCTTTCCCTTTCCCTTTCCCTTTCCCTTTCCCTTTCCCTTTCCCT
>VYZU01039998.1:0-11637 GCA_013401355.1 Ceyx cyanopectus | reverse complement strand
CTATTAGCTTCTTGTGATGTTTTGATCTTTCCGTGATCGGAACCACTCTCCGCAGCCAAAACAGACACTTGCCCGACACTGTCGAGTGCATTTTTAGCTCTCCTCTGAGGAGAGGACTTCAATAAAAGATGAGCCCTCGCTCCACCCTGAGTGGCTGGAGCTGCGGAACGTCTCCGGCGGCTGCTGCCTCTCGCTGTACGTTTACACTCGTCTGAACATCGGCCCGGCCGCCCCGCGCTGCTGGAAGCAGCTTGGCACGCAAACATGGCCTCCCCGGGAGCCACTTCGGGCAAAGCTCTTCCCGCCGCGGCAAAGGCGGCCTGACGCGGCCCTCAGGCGACAGCGCTTCCCGCCCTGACGGAGCGCGGCCTGACGCGGCCCCCGCTGCCTGCAGTCAGCAGGGCTGAGGGGCCCTTCCCGCCCGGGAGAGACACAGGGTTTGCTCCCCTTGGTAATGGAGAGGGGAACACCGCAGAGTTTTGCTGGAATGTGGGAGCTTTTGTTGAAGGTTGGATCCAGGAAATCCTTGGAACACTCTGGGCTTTAAACCCCCTCCTTCAACCTCCTGAGCTCCTGCTGTGAAGAAATCAAATGCGGATAAACCCGCCGGTTTTCCTCTGGAGGCTAGGAGGTGCAGAAGCTCTGTGGGTCATTCCCCCCTCTTCTGAAGCTGAAATGCTTGAAAATCCATGGGAAATTGAATAATTATGAGGGAACAACACACCAAGTTAGTTTTTACACCTGCTGAAACCTCCTGGGTTTCTTTTGTTCAGGAGGCTAATCCTCCTGTCTCACTGCCCTCAATTCCAGGTTCCTCGCTCCAGGGCCACCCCTGCTCTACAGCAGCCCTTGGATGAAAGGCTGGAGATGTCCCTGGGGTGCTGCAGCCCCCGTGAGCACAGGGTGTTTAATATCCAGGTGAAATGTTGGTGATCAGGGTGCCATGACACCACCTGTGCCCTCAGCCACCCTGTGGGATTCATGGGAAGCAGTGATGGAGGGGAGCAGGACAGGTGAGGAGACTCCACAGGAGGCAGCACAGCAGGGAGAAGAATCTTTATCGTGGCACCTCAGAGCTGGTGGGACAACATTCTAAGGTATTTCAGTAGAGATGCAGCAAAAATGGAGAGTCATGATATCTGTGTTCTCCTTGGTAGATCTTACACCTTCTACACCTGCTTTCTGGGAGTCTCAAACCAGGCTGAGACCTGGTCAGGGGAGCTGGGCTGAATAATCCTGCCCAAGGGCTGTCCCTCTTGTTTCCCTGTGCCCTGAAGGCTGGGGGGGAGGCCAGCCTGGGAGACAGGTTTGAAGCTGATGCTTCCAGAAATGCTGGAAATATCCAGGATCTGAGACCTGGGGAGGTGTAGGAGGCTGCAAAGGGAGAGCCATAAGAGGGGAGCAGGACACTCCAAGCAGAGGCTGCAGCTATTTAGGGGAGGTGTTGCAGTATGTTTGCAGGAGGACTGACTTTTACAGCATCATCTTGGCCCAAATATTTCATTTTTCTTCAGCAGATCACCCTTCCAGGGCTGTCTGCACTATGGCAGAGCAGGTGGGGAAATGCTGCTGCTGAAAATGGGACTTGATAGAGGGGAAACTTTGGAAAAGCAGGTGGCTCTTGAGGTCCTGGGACACGCTGAGTTTTAGACAAGTTGATTCAGCCACTCAGGAGCTTTTGAGAAATTATTGCAAGTCTCTCCCCTCTCATTATCACGGACTCCCCAGCAGGTAGCTCAGGCTTTTGTAATCCTTAAATCAAATATGACAGCTTCTCTCCTGTATTGGTTTTCATTTTCACACTGACTTCGGGGTGGATATTTCTCTTCCTCCTTGTTACCAGGGGACTGACAATAACCATTTGAAAAGAAACAGCAAATATTCTGGGTTTTGGTACCTGAGCATTCCAGCCAATGCTGATCGCTGCAGCTTGGGGTCATTGTGTGGATTAAAAAGGGGGTACTTTGAAGGGGAAAGCCAGAGCCACGTTAAATGCAATATTATTTATGGCTGTGTTTTCTGTTTTCCAAAATCTTCTCCATAAAGCCAACACTTGGCATTAAAAGCATCGTAAGATATCAGTCAGAAGTGTGTGAGGGAAGAATGAGCAACTTCCAGCAGCACATTTTCATTAACCTGGGACTAAAAACATCCACTGCAGAACAGCAGAATGTTTCCTTAATGCCTTTTTTTTCACCTTTCCATACTCATTTTTTCAAGCAGTTTAATCAGGCAAAAGCTTCCTTTATCATTTTACTTTTTTTTTTTTTTTAATTCCTGCCATTGGTCCCTGACGTTTTGGGAAATTGCTCACTGAAAGTGTTGCAAAGTGAGTGCTGTCAGTTATTGATCAGGTTTTATGTCATGATTTGGGAAAACTGACTTTGATTTACTTGTGCCATTAGAAACTTCATCAAAGGAATGAACGAGCATTTCTCTATAGCACCACTGAGTAAAAATATAAAGCCTCTCAGTCTATTTTTTCCAGTTAGCATACTTAAAAAAGCAGGCAAAAATAAATTTAAGAGGTTTACTGATTATATTTGAATTTTAATTGCCTTTCTATTAGGTAATATTTGCTCATTAACACCAGTATTTAAGAAGAGCTCCATTGCACTGGTTCTTTCCCACATAACATTGTCCAAACCCCATAACCAGCAGCAGGAATGGGGGGATGCTGAGAACCTGGTGATGTGAGAACAGGTTTGATGGTGGAATGAAACTAAAAGACAATTATTTCATTTTCAACCCTTTGTCTCAATAAACGATCCCAATGGGAAGCCCTGCAGGATTCGGCCAGAATCCCTGTTTGGGGTCTGGGAGGGCAAGTGCTGCTGCCAAATATTTCTGTGCCCTGTTAATCCCTTTGGGAATTCTCCTGTGCTTTCAAGTGAGGTGCCTGCTTGAGTACCTTCCCAGCAGGAGCCACAGCCCGGGAATAATGATGATGTTGGTAGGAAAGAAGCTGAAGATTAGGAGCGTTCAGCACCCCGTGGCTACCCCAGTTACCGTGCACTGGGAGCTTTCTCCGGCTTCCCATGACCCCCTTCCCGTGGAAGCTTAGAGCAGAACACTCCTTTCCTCTCCCCTCCATCAGCATTCCAGCACACGGGGTGATTTTTAAAGGCGGGGGAGGGAAAAAAACCCATAAATACATGTAACATCTCCATCACGCTCACTGATTAGGAGCTGGAGAGGCTCGAGAGGTGCTCAGAAAAGGCTGATTACAGAGGCAGGGAAAAGCAGAGATTCTCCTCTGCCCCTGTTTGTGCTGCTCTGCTTTTCCTGTAGCTCTGGACTCTGCTGTACAATAGCTATGCACATTTGGGGTTTTTTTTTCCTGAAGAACTCACTGAACTGGCTGCTTATTCTGGGAAGCTCCTTGGAGAGGTGAGAGGTGTTTTTTACCTGTGTGCTTAATACAAGCAAATATTTCAGAGCTCTGCTTTGACAGTTGAAAGTAAATATACCTGGTGTCACTGCACTGAAAGAATCTGGATGTTTCACAGGTAGAATAAAAGGCAAGAGATTCTTCTAGACATTTACAACCAGTATCCTCTGCAAGCCAAACCTCTTTGCATTTTGCATTTTCAAAAGAGTTTATGAGAGCTGTTTCCACCTTGTGCTGTGTGTGGACTGAGGTAGAACACGCCAGCTGAATTTTATGGGCACGTTGAACGCAGCTTTTGATGAGAGTCTCAGCTGTAACAATAACAGTCAGATATTCAGCACTGCCTACTTTCCATTTTCATCTAAGTTCTCACTTGAGAATGAAAAAGCAGCAGCAGTGAGGGCAGGCAACTGGACTGTGGCTTGCAAAAGATAACGGGGAATATTCCCATTCAGGCAAAAACAGGTTAAAAAGGACCAGCTTGTGGCGTAATTACCGAATTACGACATCTCATTTGTAGGTTTAACTTGCTAATTACGTGTGATACATGGGTGGTGAAGGGTGAATACCAAGCACTAGAAGCCTTCCTTTTGTCTTTGGAAATTTGTTTGGATTGGGGGAAGGAAGAGGGAAAAATCTGGCCGAGCCACATGTGACTGTGCCTCATTCTCTTGTGCCAGGAAGAATAAAAAGCAGCTCCACAGAACAGTGGGCGACGTGTTCGTTTTCATCCAAATAGATGCTGTGATAGGCATTGTGTGGGGTTTAGCTGCCTCCAAGAGATGCACTAGGCATTGCTAGGGAAAAAAATTCTATCAAGAGTAAAGATGAGCCCAGCACCCTGAAGTTTTTATTGCCGGGGTGGGTTTCCAAGGGCTGTCAGGGGCGCCGGTGTTGAAATTTAGGCTGAGTTCATATGGCAGTGCCAGACCTGTCTGCACAGACAGTCACTCCAGGGCTTTTTTCTCCCCTTTGTAACCAACTGTCAGCGTTTGCTAGTCAATATTAAGCAGGACTATTTACCTTGTCAAAAAACGGATGCTTGTAAATGAATTCTGAAGCAGGGAATGTGCCGTTCTCCCTCGCACTTGATAGGCAGGGTTAATATTCTCCCAGCTGACGAGCTGGGGACTGGAGCAAAATGCAAATGGCCACAGAGGAGACTGCTTGAGAAAAACGCCTGCCTGTGAACTTGACAGTGAGAGAGGCAAGAAGGGAGGAAATGACCTGCATTGGGCTAGAGCCAGTCTGGTCATTAACGAAAGAGAAGGGCACACAGTCATTTGTACCTTTATTTGTGTGCCTTCGTGCTGGCCCTGCTTGCAGCAAAACCACAGCCTGTCTTGCAGTCACTCTGAGCTGTTCAACAGCTTTCCAGAAAAGCTGCTTCACCTACAGAGCAGATGCAATTTTGTTTTTGCTGAATCTTCAAGGATTACAGCAGTGGACTTGAAAAATTACAGCCACTGTTGATGAAAAATGAAGCACTGGGTTTTTTTTGCTGGTTGTGAACATGTAAACGTTTTAGTTTTTAGAGGAGGTGTTTCTCTGCAGCTCCTAGATGTGTGTCAGTTCAAACCAAACAAGCAACCCAGCAGCTATTTTAATTTGAATTGCAGTTTTTAGAACTTGAAGCCATTCCAGGGGGGACAATTGCAGCAAACACTGATTAATTGTTAGCAATAGCACCGTGCACTCAAACAAAATCCTCTCCAAATCAATAACCATGCTGCTGCAATAGAGTTTTAAAGAGCTGCACATTTCACCTGAGGACTGTGGTTTACCTTGGAGATAAGGGAAACTGCTCCACTAAGCTTGGTTGCATTAATAATAATAATAATTACATATGGAATTAACTGTGTTCTGTCCCACATCAGGCACATTGCAGCAGCAAAACCTTCATTAATAAGAGATGCAGAAATGTGTTGCATGGCAGATTGAGAACTGAACGGGGATTAGAAAGTCACTATTCCTTTAGCAGGTTAGCATGATTCTTTTGCTACTTCCCATAACTCCAGACTCTTAAAGGAAACCAATTATGACAGTATTTATTGTTCCTGTAAACAGGAGTTCCAGACTATATTGTTACACCTTGGAAATGAAACCAGCTCATAGTTTAGAGCACACGTGGGAGGACTGATACAGTAATTAAGGGACAGTTCAGTCATTTCCAGCAATCTTTATTTCAGGGAACTGTATCCATCCTCAAAAGCCTAAGAAATAAATACATATAGTTTTAGAGAATAGGTGGCAAATGTGCATCCAGTACCAGAGGAAAGGCTTGAATTAAAATGTCATCAAGAGACAAGCAATTGCAGGGTTTCCAGCAGGCTCTTGTGACAGCAGTTCCACTTGCCCACTCGTGCTTCTTGCCTCTTTGGGCTGGTGTTGGGAGGTGGAAACACCTCAGGTGAGGTACAGCCTTAAGCTGCTCCTTGGAGGAGGTTTCCTCTGACAGCAGGGGGCTAAAGAAGAAGGAAAAGGGGAACAGACCACCCGAGGAAGCTCTGCTGAAATCAAAGGCAAGTGAGGAGCTGTCCCAGCCCTTTCATGTACAGGCTGTGGGTGTCAGAGGGGTGAATTCTCTGGCTAAACTCCTTTGTGAAGTGTTCTCACAGTGGGACAGCAGGTAGTTAAGTGTGAACATTGTTAATAATAATAATGATGATGATGATGATGATGAGGCAACTGCAGAGACAGGTCCCGGCTCTCCCACCAGCTGTAGGGGTGACATGAGTTTTGAGAGCTTGAACCTGTGCTGCTCAGAGCTTCTGTTTTCCCTTGGATGTCTGAAACCTGCCACACAGCTCTGGGAGTGTAATCAGAGAGAAATCCTGGTGTTGGAGTTGCATGTGTGGATTAGGACTGGAAAGGATGGATTGAAACTAGAGCTGGGTGGATTCAGACGTGAGGAAGAATTTCTTCCCCAGGAGGGTGGGGAGACCCTGGCACAGGGTGCCCAGAGAGGTGGGGGAAGCCCCATCCTTGGCAGTTTCTCAGGCCAGGCTGGATGGGGCTCTGAGCAACCTGCTCTAGTGGGAGGTGTCCCTGCCATGGCAGGGGTTTGGGACTGGATGAGCTTTAAGGTCCCTTCCAACCCTGACCATTCCATGGTTCTCTGATAACCTTAGTGCTCCTTTTTCCATGGCTAGTGCTGATTTCCCAGTGCAATCCAAGTGAGGTGCAGGGCTCAGGGATACCCCTCATGTTCTACCCAGGGAAAGGAGAACCAGCTCCCAGACACTGTTGCTTAAGTGAGGGGAAAAGCTGCACGTACATCATTATTTATCACTTTTTATTCCCTCTAAATTTTACCTTGCGTGGCTCAGCGTGAGTAGAACATGTTTGATTTGATCCTAATTATTTTTTTTAAATATTTTAAATCTCAGATGTTGAGACAATTTACATTAATTAAACTTCAGTTGGCTTTAAAATTGTCATGTATCAATTTCAGCAGCGTTTACAGAGAACAAGATAGATGATTTAAATTACACGCCATATGGGGCAATGCTGGGGACATTTGCTATTGTGTTAATTGCTTAAAGCTCCGTTTTCTATCCCCCTTTGGAGCAAAAGACATTTGCTCTCATGCTTACTGAATTAGGGGAATGGTTTCCTGCTCAAATGGAGTATGTGGAGATTTCTCCCCCTCCTGCCAGCTTGTGCTGCCCGGATCAGCTTTAGGGGGGGTCTCTGCTGCCATTAACACCAGTATCACTGCTGCCTTTGCTGGGTCCCTGGCTGTCACACCACTATCCCACAGCATCCTCCTGGGAAGAGCCTGCTATGGCAATAAACAACCTTCTTCACTGCTGGGATGCATGTTGTGTGCATCCCAAAAGGAGTCTGAATTTCCTAACCCAGGCCTGAGAGCTTTTACTGTTGTCACAGTCATGTCCTGAGTGTGTTGTCACAAGGACCAGCCCCACAGGTGATCCCCAACCTGCTTCTGCTGAAGGTGAATCAACTTTGCAAGCTGCAGATTTGCAGCTCTGTGTTGTGTTGGCAAAACCAGGTGAGCTGCCAGGAAGAGCAAAACCACTTTTGTCCTCAAGTTTGCAAGTGATGTTTTTGAGTGAGGCTGAATCAGAGTGTTCTGATTGAGGGAAAATCAGATTTAAATGCCCTAACAGATCAAATACAGACTAATGAGTAGCATCTTCTTGATGGATGAGGGATCCTTTCCCTGGGTGACATGTCTGATTTTTCCCTGTCTCTTTAAAAATATCCCCATCCTTCTGGAAGAGGCAGGGAAGGGGTTAGATGGTTAGAGGGTAAATATTGTGTGCTCAGCAAAGCTTTCCTTCTTGGAGCTCTCTCCAGGTGAGCACTTGGCATCTGAAGAAGCTGAAAGCAGAGGTCTTAGTCCTGTTCTGATAGAAATCTTAGCAAAAACCCCCCCAAATATCAGCAGAAATTCAATTGGCCTTGCAAGACCAGAAAGCACTTGAGGGTTTCACAGCTGGATTGAAAGAAGCAGGGCAATAAACCCCAGGAAGATGTGAGAGAGGTGTTGGGTGCAGCTGCATCTGCTGGTCTGTGGTACACTCCTGCCTGGTGCTTCCTGCTTGGCAATATTGTAATGGGATTCTCCCATATGAATATTTTAAAGGAATAAATAAATATCTGATGAGATACTGTGGATCTCTACAATCTCTTCATAAATTCCGTGGAAGGTAAAAAGAGAATTAAAGATGAGGTTAAAACAGCCTGGGTGATGTGTTTCTCTGGCATGTGGGGAAGTCTCCAGGTATTTATGCTGTGCCATCTCTGTTCCAAGTTACATCTATATTAAAAAGCATGTGTGTGTCTCTAGCTCCACAAAGGCCATGCAGGATGTCTGTTATCAAGGAGGGTCCTGATTTCTGCTAGAACTAGTGGAGTAATAACAACAAAGGCTATGGCAGCATCAAAGCATCCCTGATTCATAGGAGTTTGTTCTCGTTTTGCACGGAATCTGCTTTAGGAAATAAGCCAGCTGCATGGGGATTGGGAAAGCTGCTTTTTTTTTTTCTTACACTTTGGGGAAATTCAGTGTATTTTTTTCTCTCTGACTCTGCATTGCAGGGTCCAGTTCTGGCACGAAAGGAGGCCGAGTCCTTATTCACAATGAAAAGCTCTGGGTGAGAAAAGATGATGGAAAGAAACAGCCCAATCTCCATTAATAGAAGGAGAATTCCCAAGAGCCTGTCAGAAATGCTGTTTTACTCCAGGACAAGCATTATTATGATTATTCCCAGCATTACAACTCCATCATTCTGCTGTTATCATAGATCACACATGCTACACAAGTTTATTCATAGAAGAAAATCCCTGGTTTCTGCAGGGCTGTGCAGGAACCTCAGGAGTACCCACTTCTAAATCAGGAATAAAACTTGCATGCTGCCCTGGAGGCAGAGAGTGTGGAGCTAAATTCTGCTTTGTCCCAGCTGAGAGCACCTCCAGAGATCCCCAGCTCTGTCCCCAGCTCACCTCAGTGTTGGCATGATGAGAATCAGCCTTTTTGGGGACAAGCTCTGCACCTTGAGAGGTTCTCCAAATGAGACCAAGTGTGAAGTAAAAACCCCTGCTTCATCTGGGAGTGAAATTCCTGTTTCTTCTGCATTGGCTGCCTGAGAAAATCAATTTCCCCCTGTGAGAGAGCACCCTGTGAGTCTGCAGAGGACTGGGGGGGAGGGATGGGTAACCCCCCTAAACTTGTATATTTAGTTAGAGGTATTTCAATCACGTTGACCCTCAGCACATCCTGACTTGGGCTTTCTTTCAGTAAATCCTGTGTTTTCTTGTGTTATTTGTTACCTGTCTCCTTTTTTTTTCCAAGGTGTTTCTTGCTGGAATGTTAATACTTCTGCTCCATATCCGAAGCCATTCCTCTGGGAAGCTCCCTACTGGGCAGCCACGTTTTTGCAGACAGGAGGAAAAATCTCACCAGGTTTTGGCCAGGTTCTCCCTTTGACCTTCAGCTGGATGCAGAGACTCCCTGCTGAATGCTGGACCCTGCAGCTGGCAGCTCCCCCACAGCAGGAGTGAGGAGCCTTGGGAAGAGGTAATTGCCACCTGGTTTCCCAAACCTTTTCCTGGTGCTGTGTTTGTGCCTTGGGTTTCTGGCTACCTGGGAGTCCTCAGCTGAAGGGCTGGAATGAGCTAACAGCCTCCTGTTCTTTAGTGCTGTCTTGCTAGTTAATTAATCTGTTTAGGATAATAGTAGGTCTCATTTTGTGCTCTGGCTGGAGAGGGGGTGTTTGCATTACCCTGCTCCTATTAGCATTTATCATTAAAGGCAGTGGCAACACTGGCCTGGCCTGCCAATAATTTTCCCATTAATTGCTTAGTGGTTGTTTTCCACTGCTTTTGGTGTCTGCCACTGAATATCAGGGCTTCAAGCTTTCCAACTGACTTTTTATTAGTAAAATACTCCAGCCACCCATGTTGTTTGTACTCCAAGGGCTCTGTGTTGGGCTCCACAGCCCCAGGAGGACAGGGTGAGCTTTGGGGTGTGCTCCCAGGTTTACCCCACATGGGTACTGGAGCCCGAGAGGGGCAGCTCAGTGACTGGCAGGTGGCACCCTCAGGCCAGAGGGCTGGCAAGAATCCTAAAGGCTCAGGGGCTGGCTGTAGCCATGGATGTTACAATGGAATGTCTGAGAATGGGGCTGCTGAACAGTCCCTTAAGGTAAAGGTTGATGCTTCATGTCTAGGTGCTGTTGCAGTGAAGCAGGATGGCAGCAGCACGCTGCAGAAGATGGGTTGGTGTGTCCACAGCTTTGCTTTAGCTCCTGTGGGTCCCCTTGCCACGGGGCAGCTGCTTGCACGGCAGTTTCCCAGGAGCAGGGGAGTCATTCCAAGTGCCCACACTCACCTTTGGTCATTGTGGCACCCGTGTGCCCGTGCCACACACCACTAAGTGTGCATAGTGAGGGGGTGCTTGTGAAACAACAGGAGCTGGTGATGAGGGGGAATGTTTGGGTTTTCTTTGTTTACAAGCTCTTCATTATAGGCTTGACCTGCTTCCCTTAAATCTGTTTTAGTTTCCAGCCACATGGCTACTTGCTTCCTTCCACGTTCTCCCAAGTGTTTTATTTTTAAGCAGATGCTCCTCCAGACCACATTTGTGCCAAGTTTTGTCTTCTGTTCTTTATCAGTAAAACAATATGAAATATTTAATAAGAAGTTATCACTGTGGCCAATATAAAAGATTAAATAGGTCTGTCGGCCTCAGTTCCTGAGGAGGAAACCTGGTATGCAGAAAGAGAAGAAACAGCATCAAATATATGGATGTAGAATCAGATCAAAACAAGGGAAGGTCCTCTTCGTGCTCAGCAGCTTCTCCCTTCCTCCCGTCAAAGGCAGGGGAGGAGGAGCAGAGCTGTATTTGAATCACAATTTGCTGTGTTTGAAATGACATCGACCTTCCCCTGCGGAAGAGGGGGCAGGAGAGCAAGCTCAGGAGCCCTGCAAATGGGTTGTCACCTCTGTGCTTTTATCCTGGCTGCTGCCTAGCCTCAGCTTTCTGCCTGGGAGATCAGCTGGCTGTTACACCACACTCCCCTGGGACCCTGCACAAGTGATTGAAGTCTTTATTTCTTCTGCTGTTAAGCAGGGAGTTGCTAAAGCTCCCTCCTCCGAAGGGAGCTGGCAAAAGCAGCACGTGTTGAGTCCAGCAGCTTCCCAGCATGGCTGGTGGAGGCCCCTCGGGGGATTGATGGGCAGGAGATGGCTCAGGCAGCTCTGCACAGGCAAAATGATGGGATGTCTAGACAGGGGAAATGCTGAAGCAACATTCCTGGCAGCAGTGGTGATGCCAGACAGTGGAGCATGCCCAGCCCTGCCAGGTACCAGACCCCTCTCAGACATCTGGATTTCCCAGCTGGTTGGGTCAGCCAGGAAGGAGCTTCTGCACCAGGGAAGGCTCTTTATTCCCAGGGTGGCTGATGCCAAAGCACTCACTGTATGCTGACAGCAGAGCTCATTTCCAGTGTGGGAAACAGGACTGTTGGGAAGGGGGTGGCTGTTAAGAAACTACAAAACAGTATTAGTCCCATGTGGCTGTAATGATTTAACTCTTGTAGAAAAGCATATGTGATGGGCAGAGGTGGCTTCAGAGAGGACTGATCATCCCTGCAGTGGGTAAGATTCATCTTGCTGTCCATATGATTCATAGAAAGACCATATAAAATATATTTCTCACACACTTCAGTGCACAGCTTTCATCAGGACCCGTTGATCACACACCTCTCAGGCCCTTG
>VYZU01039991.1:0-10230 GCA_013401355.1 Ceyx cyanopectus | reverse complement strand
AGGTTGGCCTTTCTGAAGTCCAAACCTTTGAAAGAATTGTCTTTAATATCTTTTCACCTACCTGTATCTATCTAAACCATACCATAATACATGCAGTAGGGACTTTTACAGCTGATACTTGCCAAGTGCTTTGGAATCGGAGTTTGACCTTGTGTCTGGGTTTGGGATCATCCCAGCAGTGTAGCATGTGGCAATATTCTGTCTTCAACCAGCTATTGCTACTGTGCTTGCTAATAATTTCCTGATTTTTTCTCTCTTTCTATCTCACAGATAGGCATCTGCGAATGTAAATATCTTTGTTAGCATAGAAACACACATGCACATAGGCACACACGTATAACTTATGTGCTATGAAAGTATGTCTTTCTTTGCGTAGATGAGAAAATGCATGTTAAGAATAATGAAACATAGTAAGTAGTACGTGTATTTCTTCACAAAAGCACAGTATCTACATCACATCAGGGGAGAATCTGAGTTACACCTAAGGATAAATAACTCTAACTGGCAGGTATCTGAAACTTCACGATGCTGCTTTTGCACAGTGCATCTGAGTAGTGCTGGAGAATTAAACCTCTGCACTGGGTTCTGACTGGACTGCCCATGAGCACCTTTCTGGACCATATGTCTGGGTCCTTCCTATGGAAACGACAGTGCAGGGAGTGATACTGCATCCTGGACACTCACACTCTGGTCCGGAACTGTGCAGAGGGGTTTCAGCTGCGCTGGAGAACAGGGAGTCTGTGGTTTACCCAGGTGTCCTTAAAAACATTTCCCTTAGCTCCTTAGATTCTGTAAAGGTAAAAGAAGCAACTTTTGCCTGTTTGCAGTTGCTCGTTGTCTCTGGAGAGAAGGGTGCCTATTTAAATCTCTGCAAGCTTGTTCTCAGGTTGGCACTGCTGAGTTTCCTGTTACCATTCCTCTGGCATGCCCATGAACGCCCTCCTTGCAGGAAAGCAGAAGCCACTAAAAGCAGATGCGGAACTCCAGTAAGATTTAGACATTGTCATCAGTGTCTTTCTGAAAGAAAACTTATTGGATTGGTTCCATGGGAATTCAGACCTCTTTCAGGTCTGAAGCTGGAGGCAGATGTGCAGATTTAACAGTATTATTTCTGACTGGGACTGGAGAAAATACCAGTTCCTATGCTCATGTGTCCCAAAAAAGTGGTTCTTGCAGTAAAACATACAACTCTCATGCATCAGCACACAGTGTTATTTTCAGACCATCCGGGTGTCTAAGAACCTCAGTGGAAGCTGGACTTGACCTTTAAAACCCAAAAATATAGTTTCTACAAGTATAATTCTTCTTATTCTTAAACTGTTCTCATTGTAAATTATGGGGCTAACAGCTGGCTTCCAATGAAGTCAACTATTAATTGTACGTTCACTACCCTGCCTTGTGTAAATCAATATGAGAAACGAGCAGTCTCCTACTATCCAGCAGACACAGACACTTTACACAGCAAAATAATTTAAGGGTCAATGTCAGCTTGCTTGGAAAGGTTTCTTTCCTATAAACAAGACAACAAAAAAAACCTTACTCTATGGAAAGCTCCCCTTAGTCCCTCGCAGTGCCAACAGAACAATCTCATGGTTCTGGCAGTGGAACACAACTGGTGTCATCATTCTTGCACAAATACCAGTATCAGGAAAAATTATTGTCTAAACAAGCTGACTTAGCCATGCTATAGATGATGTGCTATATGACCAGGCTATACCCTTGAATCAAAGGCGTAAATTTTGAAGCTTTTACTTCTTGTTTTGTTTCCTCTTCTGGACTCGCTTCACTTACACTAGTGAAGTTAATAGGGTTACTTCCATTTTCAGGTCACATGCCTCAAGTTGGGATGTAAAATACTTTGTGCCTGACTGATTATGCGCTAGAGAAGTGAATTGCCTTGGTTGTCTAGTAAGCCTTGGGAGTCAAAATCACTGGCCCTATTGCCAGATGTCTTGCTGAAGAACTGAGCATCCATTCCTGGGCTGCCAGTGTGCTGTGCTGGTTTCCCATCTGCACTAGCAATGAGAACCAGACATTAACTGAATGGCAAAAACTACCTTTCAGGCTCTTTTTCCTGGATGAGGAAAAAATGATGTCACAATTCTGGGAGTGTTGCCTACAGCAAAGCAGACCCTGGCTCTCAGACCCCTGACATGTTCCTGCCCTGCTCTGGGGCCTCACAGTGAGACTCAGTGCCCTATACATCCTTGGGGATATATGGCAATCTCACAAGCTCATCTCCTCTTTTACCTGAATTTAATTCACAGCGCTCATGTAAAAACTCAGAGAGCTAATGTTCAGGAGTCAACAGTTATTTCTATCAGCTAGGACCTGCCCAGTCTGCTTTGTCATTTCAAGGAGAAAGAAAATATGTGAAAACTATCAAGTTTTAAGTGAAGCATTGTGAAGTACTGGAGCATAACTGCACAAACCTTGTTTTCAGCAACGGATTGGATTATCTGCATATTGTACCATAAATGGGTTAGAAGTACAAGCAGGAGATGCCCTGATTTATTTTTTTTATCTTTCATTCTCTTTTTTTTTTTCCTGTGTGCATGGAAGTCGTGTGTCAAAAAATCTTTGACAAACACTATTTCCATACCTAAATTGAGCAATTAATTGAAACTGGCAAAGGAAAAGGGGAAGAAAATATATTCTATAGCTGTATCTTTTAAATTGCTTTATGTATTGATAGTTTTGTCCCTTGCTAAATGTAATTTCAACAATATAGAAAGCACAGACTGAAAAACTGAGCTATAATTAAATCAGCAATGTTTCATTATTTCATGTGAACAATGCGAGTCTAAAGCGATCTTTCCAAGCACAAATTAAATCAAGCTCCATGTGAAAGTCTGCCATTTCAAATGTATTTCCCATCCACCGTTCATAACAGGTTTGGGTCATGCAGAAGAGGACCATTAGCTGGGAGAACCTCTTCAGAAATAGTGTTCCCACTTCCCATTTCTCCCTGGCACCCAGCATGGAGCTCAGGAACTCCTCAGGCTTTTCAAATGCAGCACCAGAAGAACCATGGGGATTCCAAGAGTCATTTCCCCAGCAAAGATGTAATTGCAGCCTCTGCTACGTTGAAGAATCTTTGGATGTTCAGTTAGAGTGGAACATATTTAAAAGCTTACAGCTTGTGCTGAAATTCAGCTGCAGGCAGCAGGTGCTTGGGGAGTGGATGCTGTGCTCTCATGCGCTTTAGCAACTGTCCTGCTGGAGCAACTCAGTGCANGGTGGCCAAGAAGGCCAACAGCTTCCTGGCCTGGATCAGGAACAGTGTGATCAGTAGGACCAGGAAATGGATGGTGCCCCTGTACTAGGCACTGGTGAGACTGCGACCTGAGCACTGGGTTCAATTTTGGGCACCACAGGGTAAAAAAAGATGTTGATGTGTTGGAGCAAGTCCAGAGAAGGACAATTAAACTGGTGAGAGGCCTAGAGAAAATGTGTGATGAGGAGCAGCCAAGAGAGCTGGGTTTGTTTAGTAGACTAAACAACCTAGTGGACAACTAGGTTGTTTAGTGGACTTGGTGATCTCAAAGGCCATTTCCAACTTTTATGTCAAGTGTCAGACACCTTACTGGTGGGTCAGAGAAGAACTTTCAGGAGTGTGTCCCAATTACTAAGCACTGGTAGCCCCAGATGGTGCCAGGCTCTCGGTATAGGCAGGTGTGTAGCACTGGAGGCAGAGGGGTGTCAAACACCTAATGCCCTGCATAGTTCTCAAGATCTTTTTCCAGTCAGTCTTCTGTGTCATTAATATCCCATTCCATACAGGGTGACAGAAACATCCTTACCTGATGCAGCCCCAATGTGGGCTCTTATAGTGTGGTGATTTTGTTACTGGTTTATATAATCCTGGAGTGAAGTAGAAAAATGTTTCCCATTGTGTCCAGGTAACTTTCATCTTGGATCACATCTCTCATATAGCACCTACCCACCTGTAGAGTGAACAGGTGGCCAGCACAGATGTCTACATGATGGCTGTGACTACTAATCCCACCAAGGAACCCAGCAATAGCCCTGGAAAAGCTGCAGCCTCTTCCCCAAAAGTAGCCATCTTTGCAACCAGCCTGTACCCACCTGCCTCCCAGCCTTGGGGGTAATTCCTCTCAGTGAGCTGACACCATTTTGGATAGAAGCATTGGAGATTTGTAGTAGCTGGCAGGGGAGGGAGACTTCACCATGAGGGTGTGTTCTGGTGATCCCCCTGCATTCTTACACAGGACACATTTGCTTCTAAACTGAATAAGAACAATTTGTGTTCTTCAGTAGCTTTGATGTGAAAAGAGGAGCTGCCAGTGCCTGTGGCATTTAATCATTTTTCAGGTAACATGGTTTATCTCTGTTACTGGTGAGGCAACAGAGCTGTGGGAGTGAAGCAGGTTGGCTGGGATGGCAGATCCAGCAATTCCATGGCTTCTCACTCCTCCGCAATAAGAGAGCACTCACACAAATGCCAGGTAAGGGCAGGTGTGGGCAACTTACAGTGAGACCCAGAAAGGTTCATTAACAAACTTCAACGGTCAGATCCCAAAGTCACCCAAGCACGCTCGCCTTGATAATCCACAATTTGTGATTCTCAAGCAAAAGGCGACGACGACGACGGCAGAGAAGAAGGGGGAGTTCACAATTCACAAACCAATTTGTGTTGTTTCTGCAACACTGCAAAAGTGCGACTCATGAATATGCTGATGAAATTGCAATGAGAGTTTTGGCACCATTTCATCACCTCAACTAGATTAGGGAGCAATCACGCTCTGGGTTTACACATCTTTGGGAACTGCCGGGCAGGGGAAGGGAAAAAAAATAGATCTGAAATATTTATAATTCAACAAAAATTGCATAGCCTCTACCATGAAATAACAATAATGAGTGAATTGGTGAGAAATGGCTTCTCAGTTAGCCAAAGGGCTCGCTGGTAAGACACTTTCCACACCACTACATTGGTACAAATGTCTTCTCTTGCAGAAGAGAAGTCTGCCCAGAGGTGCATGGTGCCGTACTCCCACATTGAGTCCCACCCTAGAGCAAGCAAGCAAGAAGCATGCAGACAAGAGTGCAGAGAGAACAGTGTTGTGGGATGATCCAGCTCCGTTCATGTTTCCCTTGGTTAAGTGAGCAAAACAGCACCTGAGGGAAGTTTTGTATCCACTTCAGCTAGGGCAGTGGTGGGGAATAAGATCCAGTGGAGCAGTTTGGACGTCGCCTCCTCCAGAAGCTTCTAGGTTAGAATTCTTCTGCCCCTGATTTACATAGGGCAATATGGAAGATGTCTGGATGGGGAGAGGCCTGAGAAGTTGGCCACTGTGCTGCTTTCAGGAAGCAGAATACAGTGAGAAGCAAAAATCTCACAGTCCAGTTTTGTACATGGCATGTCTCAAAAGACAAGCACACAAATGGGTTTTAAGTCCTTCCAGGAGGTTACAGCTACAAATTTCAAGAAAGCAGTCATCTCTTGAAAAATGGTCTACATAGCAGAGAACAATTTCTACCTTGTTATTGCTCAGCCTCTTTTGGATCCTGTATGATGCACTCATGTAAAACAAACATAAATAAAGATTAGGCCTTTGGTGTTTTTTAAAGTGCCTGACTTTGAATTCCACAATTAAATCCAGGAATAAACACTGCAGATATAGTAAAATAGTTCTGGCACATCCCACCCTTGGGTAATTAGCAACTGAAGTAGTAATAATCCTGTGGTTGACCTCATAAGGGGCAAGAAGAATCTCAGAGGAAAGCACAGGTATAGAAAGAAACTATCAGATCAGATCCTCATCAGGTCCCATCCTTAGCTTAACCCTTTTATTTCTGTGACATGCATGAGCCAGATAAGAACAATGTGGACTTTGGGCCACCTTTTTAAATCTTAGTGCTTGCAACTATCACCATGATTAGAGACTGTGCAGAAGGACATAGTGCTGATTTATCTCAAATGAGGAATTTTTGTCCCAGAAAGTTCTGCAGTTATATTTTCAGACATGATGGCTACTAGTTTAAAAGAAACTTCAGAAATGGGGAGGCACAAAACCCATGGCCACTCACGGAAATGTGCTTTGTTTGTTCAAGGTTTTACACATACAGCCTAGTGCTATAAGAACAAAAGGTGTTACATCAAACACACTGATATCATGTGGGAAGAGGGGAAAGAAATCCCTCAAAACTGATATAGAAGAAGATATTGATGGGTGCAAAGTAGCATAATTAATTCTGACAGCCATTTACCTGGTAGGTGCCCAGGATATCTAATAGTATCACCCTTGCTGGTTTATTTACTAACCATCATAGTTATTCTTTTCATTACCTCCACTGTGTAATGGTCATTTTATGAAGGTTCATTAAATTTAATGAGACACCACCAGGTTTTATTGCCTTCTAATAAAATGGGTAGGGGGAGCTATTTTCTTTCTGATTCATGCAGCTCCAGAGTACCTTAAATAGCCAGGTATTCAGCTGGATTCTGAGCAGGGCCCTGACATTCTTTCTGGTGGCCTCCTTGGGGAATGTCAGCAATTAACAACTATTCAAATAAAGATGCCTACAGAGATAGGCCTAGATGGTAAAGGTTTATTTTACATACACACCTATTTTACACACACACACACACACACACACACACACGCACATATATATTTTATCTAGCTATAATAGGCCTGGGCTTTTTCTTTTTTATTCCAATGGAAGACACAATTCTGCCAAAATTGGAAAGATCTTGTGGGAGTATCTGGTCAGGAGCTTGTCAGCCCAGAGAGAAGGCATTTGCTAAGGTCCTCAGCAGGTGGCCTGTCTGAGAAGGATAGTTTCCTCCCAGAAGATAATTAGCTTTGCAACTGCTCAGTTTATTGATTTATTTATTGTACAATTGTCCATTACAAGTGTTAGTTTTATATATACTTTTTTTTTTAAGATATGAGTTAGTGAGATTTTAGAAAATCTTGTACTGTGAGAAAAAAATAAAATGCTGAAAACCAAGAGAAAACATGCAACTGTAAAGGCTCTCTGAAAAATGTGTGGTGATGCAGATTCATTGACTCCCAAGTGAACCATTTGAGAAAATGAAACTCTTCCATATCAAAGTATTTGTGCTATTCATTATAAATAAATGATCTGTGTATAAATCTAATTAACATGTATTAAATCTAATAAATGTAACCCTTTCACTGATCATAAATAGTGAACAAACCTACCCTGATTTCAGCAGGTGTTTTTGGTATGTGGAGAAGGGACTGTTTACTGTTTGTTCCTTTTGTGTGTACCTTACTAGGTATTATTGTGCTGTTCACACTCCTTACTGTTAAACTGAAAATAACATTAGCAAGCAGGTCCTGCAAACCAAGAATTCCTGTTTTCCATTGTTCCGTCTGGCACATAAACTCTCCAGCTCCCTCTTCTTCACTTCTTTCCCTCCAGTGGTTTGCTTGACATGCTGGCACATTGCTGTGTCTCTGTCTCTCCCAGCCCTGGGATGACTCCAGTCACCTTCCTGTGGCAAGTCAGAATGGGAGACAGTGGGGTAAGTTATAGAGCGTGTCCAACACTGGAGGTCTTAGGCAATTGTTCTGGCAGACTGATAGTACTGGGAATGCAAGTCAGACCATTAGCCCTACATTGCCAGTTTTTCATCCAATACCCATAGTCTAATCACAACAAACCCTTATTTTTAGCCTGATGTTATGGCATGACTTTAAATGCTGAACTGATTAAGATTTTTCATTACAAATCAGATTTTTGGTGGAAAAATATCTGTCGAGACACATCTTTCCTCTAGAAACCATTTGAATTAAGTTCTCCTCTAGAAAGGTTCTCTGAAGGAGATTGGAATTACACAACCAGTTCGGGAGGATATGAGTTAGGAGTTGTGTTTAGCTAGAGACCCTGCAGCAAAAGTATTTACCTAAAAAGAAGTAGCGCCAAACCTCTTCGCTCAGCTCTGAGGTAGTTACTGACACAAAGCTGAACAGCTCCATCCAGAGAGAAGTCCATACCAGAGCAACATACAGCCCAGTGGCAGGGGGTTGCTTGGGAGAAAGGAAACACAGGTAGAGGTGCTTGCATTTTCTCAGAAGGGATAATCAGGCTTGAACTAGAGTGTCTCATTTCCATTGTCTCTCTATACAGATTATTTTTTTTAAGATCGTTAAAAAATGTTGGATTTTTGTTGGTGGAGGGTGAAAAGTAATATGAAAGCCCAGTAATGCTTGTCAGATCAGAAGCTGAACCATTTGATTCAGGTCTCATTAAGTGCAATATTGCGATATTTTTCAAATAAGGCTTCTTGGCTCTGAGTTGGCATCTGAACGTCATTCCCAGGCAAGTGCCTTTCAGTCCATGATTTCTGGTGGTTCCAATGATCACACCTCTACTGTGCATGTTTGGACATCAAAGCTGGCTGGTGCTCCTCAAAGCAGAAGAGGCTGTCTGGAGGGCACAGGGAAAAGAGTAACTGGACATTTGGATGCCCAACCTCACAAATTAAAAAAGAATTAAAATGGAATAAGTGCTGCATTTATGCTTTAACAGTATAAAGACAAAGGAGCTCCTGTAACTCAATTTGTGGAACTGACAGCGAGATTTCTTCCCTGATAGATACCCTTTATCCTTATCATAAAGGGAGCAGTTAAGAGGTATATAAAAAAAACCCTGTCTGTCCTTGTTAGAGTAAAGTTGAGTATAGTCTATTCTTGCTTTAATGCAGTGATCTAATTAACCTTTAGCCAAAATTAAAATGACCTTGAATTGGCCTTGTGACCTCCAGTGTTTAATGCTGTTAACTTTAAACAAGCTTTTTGGGATGGTCAGGAGCAGCATCTGTTAAAATGGGCAAAAGGTCGAATGCATTTACTTAAATACACCTACTGCATACATTGCCGGCGGATGTGCTGCCTGCGTTTTTAAACGGGACAGAAGATGTAGCTCTGAAGATAAAGGGCAACCTGTCTGTGAGAAACCATGTAAGGAGGATGAAAAACTGCTCTGAAGTTGTTTTTACCCTTTCGTTATATTTTCTCGGCAGCAAGCCTCTTCGAGTTTTCATTTTAAGTTCTGGGATGTGCAAAAGAGGGAGGTGTGTGTTACCGTGATGCTCGGTGAGCTCTGTACCAGGCATTACCGTTCTCGGCGAAAGGCGTGAGGCCGGTCGCCGCTTTCACGGCTGCTCCCTCGGAGCAGGAGGTGACCATCGGAAAAGCAGTGTCACGTTTGGGGATAAGCTTTATATTTGACTAAAGTCCGAGAAATATATATATGTTCGTGTGTAAAAAGCAGTAGATGCCCAGTTGAATTCCTGGGCGATGAAAAACATTTAAAAACAAACAAACAAACAAACAAACAACAAACAAAAAAAAACTCACACCAAAACACGGGGCAAATAATTTCAAAAGAAACAGAAGAATTTAGTTGAAAACTATATGTTCAGACGTCTCCTCTGAGTGATATTAATGCGCTGGGATGTTCTGTACAGAAGTCGTTTTTGCTCCTGACGCCTGCACGCCCGGCTGCTGCCCGGCGTGTGCCATGGGCGGCTGCGGAGCCCGCGGCCGCAGCAGCGCTGCTGCAATCCGGCTCCCACACGGTGGAGGCTTCGCGCTGCCCGCAGCCGAGTTGCGCTCCCGCACAGACCCTCGGACCCCAGCATCACTTCTGTCTGGGGAACCCCGCCGGTGGGGGGACTCTGCCGCGCCCGTGGGGGGCACACCCCCACGCCCGGGGGCGCCCCGTCGCCTCCGGGCACCGGGCGGGGAGCCGTGGCGGGAGAAGTGTTGTTATCGTTGTCACTACCGATGTTCTCGTCGTTAACGTCGTCTGTATTGCTGTTGTCGTCCCGGTGCCCCGAAAGCGTTTTCCGGGGCTTCTCCTTCCTTCTTCTGCACGAAATCGGACCTTAAATGCTGGCTATTTGTAGTACATTAACATAGTACATTAACATTTGTAATGTAGCGATTATTTTACATAATCGATACCATCAAGTTCCTTTTCTTGGAGACCCTCGTGTTTATTTACATTTATTCCGCACACGTCAGTTTCCATCAGGAGCAAAACCGATTTTCTTGTTCTACATCTGCTCTCGGAATAACCTTAATTCACCGTAAATCTATTTGCGCTGCTGCCGTAATGAGCCCGTCTGACCATGCACTCGGGCTCCCCCCCCTCCGCTGTTAAACCGGCCTTGAGTGCAATGGGGTCGCTGTGATATTAATTGTTGTTATTATTTTATTTATTTATTTA
>VYZU01039986.1:0-12164 GCA_013401355.1 Ceyx cyanopectus | reverse complement strand
CCCCCCCCCCCCCCCCCAGACGCTCCGTTCCAAGGCTCACGGACCATGGAAGCACCCAGCAAAATCTCTTATACCCTGTGGCCGCCCACCCTTCCTCCCACAACAGGCCACATTATGCAGGAGCTTTAGCAATGGTGCTACCGAGTATCGCCCGGGACGCCCTGTCCTCGCACGGTCTGGAATCCGCCACTGTGCTCACCGCCCCGCCCGCTTGCAGCAGCCCCTCCCGGGCACCCGGAGCCTCCTACGCGGCGACCGACACCACCGGGGATCCCCCCCCAGGCGCCCCTACGCTGCCCTGTGCTGCGGACTCAGCCTTAGCACCAAGTTTTCCGATGCGTCGCCAGTGCTCCGAGGGCGGGGAGAGCGCGGGCGGGAGCGCCCTGGGCACGTGTCCGGCAGCCGCCGCCGCCGGGGGGGCTTGGGAAGACCTTTACCCACTGGGAGTTGTTCCTGTTTTGTACAAAAAAAGAAAAAAAAAAAAAAAAAAGACAGTTTCAAGGTCTATTTTAACAAGGAAATGCTATTTTGTTATCAGATCTAATCGAGTCTTTTTTTACTTGACGGAGCGGGAGCCCTGGAGCGTCGTCCCCGGCGCGGGGCGCGCGGATCTGGGGGGGCCGCACGGAGCCGTTGGTGGCTCTGGAATCGAGACGGGAGCTCCAGTTGTGACTTTTCTGAAGAGGAACAAGGCCAGGCGGGCAGGAGCGGAGGTGATGCTGAAGGAGCCAATGGATTGATCAGTTCCTAAGCAAAAATCAATAACCACGACTCATCGTGCTTGTGCCGGGCAGCACCGGGACCTTCCGCTGGCGGGGCAGAGCCGATCCGCACAGGGAGCAATAACAGCCCGAGCTGGGTCAGGCTGGGGGGGGGATTTGGACAGACCTTCAGGAACCAAGGTGAGACCAGGCGAGCAGGTTTTCTTTCATCTCAGGGAAGAGCTTTTACGTCAGCTGGGGCCATAACCAGTTTTAACAAAGCCTGATTTCCGTGTCCATGTCCGCGACATCCCGACGCCCATCGCCGCTCCCGGCCCCGCTCCGGCCGCCTGGGATCCTTCGTCACTGCAATAACCAGAAAGGGAGAGACACCCCCTTGAACGGCTATCGGGCAGGGGGTGCAGAGCTGAGCTGTCCCCTCCCCGTGGCTGAGGGTCCCCTGGGGGGTGACGCAGAGCCAGGGGTCGGGTCCGGATGCGATACTCCCGTTTTATGCAATGTAGCGGAATTAACTCTTAGCGTAGTGTTCCTACCTCAGCCCGTAGTTCATGGTGTTTCTATGCAGTGCGTGGTAGTCCCAAACCTGACGTTTTTCACCCCACACCCTGGGTTAACGATGAGGTGTTGCCCCTTCCTCCTCCTCGCTGCTGCTGTGATGTCCTAGCAGAGCCCCGGGGCCGCCCGTGCAGCCTCCACCCCCCGACCCTCCAGCATCAGCTGGTTGCAGGGTAGTGGCCCCCCCCCCCACCCCAGCCCCAAACCTCCAGCATCAGCCAGCTCTAGGGTAGTGACCCCCAGCCCCACCCTCGGGCTGGTTCCACCCGGTGTTTGTTTTACTGCAGCCCCCGGTGACGTGTCTGTGTCTGGTCTCCACCTCTGCGTTCCATCTTCACGTCTGGTGTGCCCGCCCTGTTAGTTCTCCCCGTCTTTATATTGAGGTGTTGTTTCCATAGGTTCTTCTCTCAGAAGCACCCCAACACTCCCCGTCCCCCCCCTCGCAGCTGCGTCTTTCAGCAGTAGACGGTAAAATACCTGAAAATGTGAATTTCTTAGTTTTCATAAAAAAAACCCAAAATATCTAGAAATTAACCTTTCATGTGCCAAATACTGTAACTTACATTTTTTTTCCTTCGAAATGTACCTTTTTTTACATACTCAATATCTTAGCATAAAATCATTGGTGCCATGAGAAGTATTTTTAAATTTAAATAAATATTTAAATATCATGAAAGCCAGAGTTGGTGTCACGTTTGTTCACCATTTACCCTTCCTCTTGCCTCCAGCAGCATTTAATTCAGCATCAGCCACTTTACTGAGGGGCAGCAATGCTGAGGTCAGGGGTCCTGAGCCCCTGCTGCCCTGTAGCGTGGACAGAACGCCCCAGAAGCTGGTGCAGGTTGAGTCCTCCCCGTTCCCAACTGAAATCACAAAGTGGTGCCCTGAACACGTGGCCAATATCCAACTGATGCAGCATTTTCCCCAAAAATAAACCCAGCATGGAGGAGAAACAGGCACCTGGGTAGAGTCACAGCAGGATTGATGGTTTATCTCAATTAAGAAAAAGCCAAAAGTAGATGAGAAGATTTATTCTGAAGCAGACAATTGTCCTGAGAAAACAAAGCTTGGACTGACAACAAGTTAATGCAAAAAAAAGACCAAAACAAAAATAAAATTAAGATCTCTGAGACCCGTGTTTTATTCTCTGAACACGTGAAGGCGGCCGCTGGAGTTGCCGCCCACCAAGACGCTCCTGGTGGGGTGCAGGACGTTGATGGAGCAGACGGAGCCCAGGCAGTCGGGGTTGTGGAAGGAGTGCAGCAGCTTCCCCGTGTCTCGGAACACCTCGATCTGCCGCGGCCGGGCCATGCTGCCCACCACGAAACACTCCTGCTGCCTGGGGTCCCAGACCGCCCGGAACCGCGTCAGCCAGCGCCCCGTGTTGTTGTTGTGCCTGCAACAGCGGGAAGGGAGAACCGAGGAGAGGGTTTCTGGGTCTCAGGATGCCCGTCCTGGCTGTGCCCACCCACCCTCCTCCTGTGGACCCTGCTGCTCAGACCCCCTCTGTGCCCCCTGTCCGTGGCACAGGGAGCTGGACTGGAGCGAGGAGGCAAAGCAGAGGTGCTCAGAGCCCCCCCAGCCTCACCTGGGATGGTGCCAGGGCTGGGGCAGCCACCACTTCTCTGGGCAGCCTGGCACAGGCTCTCAACACCCTCAGCACCAACAATTTCTCCTGCTCTCCAGTCTCAATCTCCTTCTCTCTGCTTCAAACCGTTACCCCATCCTATCACTCCACCACCAGACAGTCCCTCCTCTCAAGCCTTCTGATAAAACTGCAAATTAAGACTTTCCAACCCAGTCACTCATCTAGTTCCAGCTCCTTTGCAACCCACCCCTGACAAGGACTCAACCTTCTGGAGAACTCCACCCCACCTGCTTGGGACTCCACCCTTGGCCCCACCCTTCACTGGTAAGAAGTGACCTCTGATAAATGAAAACTGCCCAAAGCAGCAGCATTCCCCAGGGAAAAACATGTCAAATATCATAGGATTAAAGGCACTAAAGGTTCCCTGTGGACTTCACCTCAGAGCAGCCTGTGCCCCAGTTGTGCTTTAAGAACAAAACCACCTGTGAGGACCAGGGCAAGTTCTCAGGTGAGGTCTGAGGGGGGCCCATGACCCTGATGGTGTCTGGACACACACAAGTAGCCTCTGCCCACCCACTGCTCAGGCTGGACACCAGGAAAACATCACTGGAAGGTTGTTACACAGCAGAACAGGCCAGGGTGTGGAGTCCCCATGACCCCTGGAGGGGTTTCCAAGCTCCCTATGGAGCTGTGGTGCTGAGGGACATGGGGCAGTGGTGCCCTGGCACTGCTGGGGGAGTAGTTGGACCCTGAGAAAGGCTCTGCCAACCCAAACCATTCTAAGACTCTATGGTTACACCATGACTGTAACGTGCCACCCTCGGCCCCAGCGTGTCCAGCTCACCTGATGGCTTTGAGAACTGGCACTGTCGGTGACAACGAGGAGGTGTCATAGATCCTGCAACACAGAGGAGGGTTAATGGAGCTGAAAAGGGCAGAACTTCCTCCTAGAGCAGAGGCCCCAGCTCCAACCTGACCTTCACTTGGGTCCCTCCACATAGGGCCCCCCCATTTTATACCTGCCCTTCCCTGGCACGATTCAGGGTCCCTGAGCACAGAGACCACACAGATGCCACGACCAGTTATGGTCACAAAGGCATGAAGGAGAAAAGAAACCATCTCTGCCATCTGATAACTGGAAGCACTGTGAGTTGTGCTGCAGTAGAGGAGGCAGCAGAGCTGCTACTGCCATCCCTGCAAAGCCAGCAGCTGTAAGTCAGTGGAGTTTCTAGGCTTTTGCTGTTCTCTTAGAGCTGGGCATGGGGCTGGTATCTGGGTGGGTAGTTTCCTGGGTTTTCTCCCTTTTTTAAAAACAACAAAAAAAACAACAAAAAAAACCCCAACATCTGCCTAGGCCTGGAGTGAAAGGCCAAGGGGCAGTGGTTGAAATGAGCAAGGAGTGAATGGAGATGAGAACTGAGGAAGTTGTTTCCCAGCAGAGGGGTGAGCACTGACTGGCACAGGCTGCCCAGGGAGGTGGTGGAGGCCCCATCCCTGGAGACATCCCAGGTGGGGTTGAGGAGGCTCTGAGCACCCTGCTCTAGTTGAGATGTCCCTGCTCTCAGCAGGGGTTGGATGGATGAGCTCTGGAGCTCCCTTCAACCCAAGACATTTCTATAATTCTACTGTTCACTGTTAAATATCCTTCAGGAAAACAAGAATTAGTTAAAAAAAAAAACAACCTAGAAAAATATAATCACTGAAAACCAATGTTAAAAATGCCAACACAAATAAATGTCATCACTTTCAAAAGCCATAAAGCTGGAAGCCCTGGGTGATGGGTCAGGGAACAGTAACAGTGTTAAACAGTCTGCCCAGAGCTGGTCCCTGCCCAGGGCCTCACCTCAGCATGTCATCAGCACACACGGTCACCACCCTGTGCCCACTGCCCGGGGAGAAGTAGGCAGAGGCCACGCTCTTGGTGTGTCCCCCCAGGCAGCTCACGGGCTTGTTGCCTTTGGACTTCAGGAACCTCAGGTCATAAACACAGACATCCCTGCAAGACACAGGGTGGAGCTTTAAGGGAGGACAGATCATATTATCTTGTTCTCTGCTAAAACCCAGCTGCAGGGCACTGTGGGTTCTAGGTGAGCTGTGTCTGAACTGCACTGCAGCTCAGCCTCTGGCTCCAAAGGGCTCCCAGAGAACCAGATCCAGCCCCAAACCAACAGCACCTTCCAATCCCTCTGACTGGGAAGAGCATTTTACACCCATTTGTACCCAGCTGTGCCCACTGCCACTGGTGACAGAGTTCAAAGGCTATTGTGCTTTAAATCCTAAGAGCTAAACACACTTAAAAAGACCCAGGAGCTTGAGCTGTGCAGCGAGGGTGACAATCTGCCCCAGCAGCAGCTGCTCCCGCCCTCCCCCCGGGCTGGTCTGGGCTGAGTTCAGACACCAGAGCAGACAGAACCCCGAGGCCCGTGGGCACCCCCTGTGGCACATACACTGAGCCAGCAGCCATGAAGTAGTGTCTGTCCACGGGGTGAACGTGGACCGTCCTCGTCCTCCTGAAGCCGATGTCTGCGGAAAGCTCCGAAGATGCCCCCGGGGTCCGTCTGTCCACCAGCTCCACGGCACCCCCCCAGTGCCCCAGCACGGCCGTGCAGCCAAGGTCGTCCAGGAAGTCAAAGGAGGAGAAGCTCCCCTCAGTCCGGAGTATCTGACACAGGGCAGGGCAGGAGGAACTGTGAGGACTCAGCCAGAGAGAGCCAGTCACAGACCCCAAACTAAGGCTGCAGGTTTCCCTTTTAATATGTTAAAATACAAATTAATTCTACCTGATCTGACAGCTCCAGCCTTAGCTATCCCTGCACTCCTGTACAACCATAACGTTTCCAGACAGGAGGAAACAGCCTCAAGTTGCCCCAGGGGAGGCTGATGTTGGAGCTGAGGAACAATTTCTTCCCCTGCAGGGCTGTCCCAGGCTGCCCAGGGCAGGGGTGGAGTCCCCGTGACCCCTGGAGGGGTTTCCAAGCCCCCCATGGAGCTGTGGTGCTGAGGGACACGGGGCAGTGGTGCCCTGGCAGTGCTGGGGATGGTTGGACTCCCTGAGATGAAGGGTCCTTTCCAACCAAAAAAATCCTTTACATTTTTTCATTTACAACATCTAATTTAGAACAAGAAACATTTACAATGTTTCTTTGGGTGGGGACATTTTCGGTAGGTTTAGCTCTTCAAACTGCTAAATTTTAAAATGCAGGTAACAAAAGCACCAGGCAGTGCCCGTGGGGGGCAGCGTGGCACGGGCACCACGGTGCCAGGGGCACTCACCTCATCAAACACAGCCCTGGTGACGTCTCCACAGCGCAGGGACTCGCTGCTGAGGGACAGCAGGTGGGCAGGGTCACGGGGGGAGAAGTGCATGCAGTTGACAGAGTCGCTGTGGGGGGTGAAGACGTGGGCTCCTTCCTCAGCCTGGCAGTCCTGGAAACCAGCTTGGGTTCAGCCCACAGGGCCTGGCCCCTGCAGCACCTGCCCTTGACAAGCTGCTGCAGCTGCTTTTCAGTGCTCTGGATGACCCCACAGAGGAGGTAGAATGGGGGGTTTTGCACCAGAGGAGGTTTAGGTCGGACCCAAGGAACAATTTCTTCCCCTTTAGAATTGTCAAGGGCTGGCCCATGCCTCAGCAACAATTTTTCCTTCTCTCCAGTCTAAATCTCCCTCTTTTAGTTTCAACCATCCCTCCTTGTCCTGTCCCAACAAGGCTTCCAGGCCTCCCAGCATTGCTGGGGCTCCTCTGGCTCTGCTCCAGCAGGTCCATGTCCTTCTTGTACCAGTGCAACCTCTCCTCCCATTAAACCTGGTCTTGCCAAGGACCAGAGAGACCCTTTGGGTGATTCTGGGAGTCTCAATTCAACAGCCACCCTGGTGTCAGTCATGAGAGAGGGGAAAGCCTAAGCCTGACAAAGGCCACTCCAATCTGTGCCCCACCTGCATCCATCCCTTCACTCATGTCTCTGCCAGGTGAGGAGCACAGTGACCACTCACCACATTCCAGAGACCAATCTGCCCAAACTTGTCTCCAGCTGCCACAAAGGTGATGCTCTCGGAAGGATGGATGGCCATGGAACACACTCTGCTCTTCACCACCTTCCTGATGCACTCTGGGCTGAGGACCATGCTGCTCAGGCTGTCTCGGTACCTGGACACCACCATCAACTGGTTGGTGACTCGAGAGCAGGAAGGAGAAGCAGACCACCCCAGGTTTAGCTGCTGCCTTCAGTTTACCTTTCTATGTCAGGCGTGTGCTTCTCAACCTCATCAGCTCCCACCTGCTGAGAGAGGAAATGTTCACCAGGGTTAGAACCCAAGCTCCCTTACATCACCCCAAAGTCACTAGTAGTGACTAACAATACCTCACTTATCCTCATCCATGTAGCCAGTAAGTCCTCTGCCACTTTGCTGTTCTCCATCTGATCTTCTGGAACCATGGGCAGGGACCCGGCTGGAACCTGAGGCTGGAAAGACATCAGCAATTGTCATAACTCAGAAACAGCTGAAAAGCACAACTAGGGGGAATCATCACTTTTCACACACCAGATACTCTCAGAACACAGCTACAGTAACACAAGAAATAAACAATCAAAAAGGGTTTGTATCAAAAAGTTGTAAAAAAGCTAATTAGAACCTTTCTGAATGCAGCAGCAAAGACAAATTGCTGGCTGCCCTGGGGTTCCTCCTCTCCTCCCTGACCCTCCAGCAGGGCTGACTGTCCAGAGCTGCATTACAGAGGTTTAGCTTTACTTGGCCACAGCACAGAAGATTTAAATCCCCATCTCTCTAAGCAATAGAATTTTTACTTGTTGCTCTATAACTACATCAAAAGCATAGTAAATACGTCAAAGGAAAATAAGCCAGATCAAGAGTGACAGTGAAATGCCATTAAAACAGAGCAATAAAATTTGAATTTAAAGCTGCTCACACCTTCAGGCTGTAGAAACACGTGGAATGTTTTACCTCAGGACCCTCCTGAGCATCCCCCAAGGCATTATTTTGTCATCCTGAGCCACCCATCGATGCCTGGCTCTGGGAGGGGACAGGGGAAGCAAGCTCCGAGATGCTTCAGGGTGAAACAGCTTCTCTTTTGTTATTGGCACCTCCCTGAACGCTGCAAGGCCTTCAACAAGCTCAGTCCTGTGCACACCCCCACCCCCTCTACCCCCTCCTCTTACATATTCCTCTGCTTCGGGCTGGGCGGGCTCCTGGGGCGCTGGAAGTCCCGAGGGCTCCACTCTCTGCAGGCGCATGGATCTCCTCAGGACCACTGCCTCCTCTGCCTTCTTCTGCTTCACCCTGCAACCATTCCAACACTGCAGCACCAGCAGCACCCCACTCCTGTGTCTGGGTGCAGCCTCCAGGGCAGCCGGGCACACCACCCACACCGACACCGGGGTGCTCTGCCTGCTCTGGGAGGGTTGTTGCTTCTCCCTCCCGTGACAGCAGCGACAGCAGGCTCAGCACTCTGCAGCACAGACACGTGTCTCCTGGCTTCATCTGGCTTGTAGAACATCCCCCCACTGTCACTTCTCTTCCCAGCCCTCCTGATCTATAATTCATCCCCCTGCTCACTGATCTCCTGCTTCCTTTCATCGCTACCTTGTTCTGTGTGGGGCTGTCTCTGCCTTGCCTGGCACTGCACTGGATGCCTTTTCTCCACATCAACCACTTGCCCTCCCCTCCCATCCACTTCTCCCCACCTCTCGTCCCCACTCCTTTTCCCACCACTTGTTTTCATTGCTCAACGTTTCTTTCTTCATCCATCACATGAAAGCATCACCAGAAAAAAAAGAAACGCGCTCACAAATCCTGTAGCTGGACAAAAACCCCCCAGGTGCTGTCAGCTGCATTCCAAAGAGGGCAAGGGGCACTACCCAGAGCTGCTCCCTGGTCACACAGCTCAGTACTCAGGTATTCGGGTCTAGCTTTCTAAGGACACCCCTCTCCTTACACAGCAGGTATGGAAGTGCTGAAGCATCTACCACCCTGTTCCCTCTCAGGCTCACCTACAGCCATCATACCTCTTGGGGATGTGAGGCTGTCCTTTAGTTGCAATCTGGTGAAGTCTTGCAGCTGACTTAAAAGAAAAGAGGAAAAAAAAGATTAAAAATATACATAACATATATTGACCTGTATAAAATACAGTTACCTAAAGGCTGCAATAAACTGCAGAGTCCACCCCCAGCACTGCCAGGGCACCACTGCCCCGTGTCCCTCAGCACCACAGCTCCATGGGGGGCTTGGAAACCCCTCCAGGGGTCACGGGGACTCCACCCCTGCCCTGGGCAGCCTGGGACAGCCCTGCAGGGGAAGAAATTGTTCCTCAGCTCCAACATCAACCTCCCCTGGGGCAGCTTGAGGCTGGTTCCTCTTGTGCTGTCCCTTGGGAGCAGAGCCTGACCCGTCCCCTGGCTCCAGCCTCCTGCCAGGAGCTGTCAGAGCCAGAAGGTCTCCCCTGAGCCTCCTTTTCTCCAGGCTCAACCATCCCAGGTCCCTCAGCTGCTCCTCCCCACACTCCTGCTCCAGACCCTTCCCCAGAAAGGAGGAAGGGAAGGAGGGAAGGAGGGAGCACACGGGCAGGACGCTGCCACTGCAGAGTGCCCAGCTCCCAGAGAGGGCACTTTGATGTTGCCTCAATCTCAACAGACCTCATGCAGCTGCAAAGCAGCAAAGAACTTGGCATTTTCTGTGATGTTCTTCAGTCTTTTCCTCTCGTAAGCTGACAACTCCGAGTACCCATCCTACAAAAAGAAAAGCCAATAACTCTTAGTCACTCCTGTAACTGGGAAGTGAGTCTCTGTTCAGAAGTGCTTTGATATATTGATAAACAAACCAGCCCCCTACAAAGGGAGGTTGATTCCCCCCTCCACACCCAAACGAGTCCACACAGGGTCTCGATACAAAACTTAGATTTAATTCTACAAAAAGGGCAGTTGATGAAAATGAAAACAAAGCAGAAGTGGCTCAACAACTTAGGACTTCAGCAGCACAGCAAATGTTGCACATAAATGGAGCAGCTTTGGATGGCTTTGATCTTTCATAGGGAAGGTGAACGGGAGAGTTGAATCGATGGTTTACAAGTGAACACTGATAAAACATTGCATTTACAGCTTGATCACAGCTGTGACTAGAAGATGCCTATTGACTGCACAAGGACACACTGGTGCTTTCACTATTGGGTGCTTTTTACACACCGACTAATCACAAGAGCATTTTTTTCTCATCCTTTTAAGACATTCTGATAGTATAAAATGAAGTTTTACACTCTCAGAGAGGTTGAAAAGAACAAAAATAGAAAAAATACTTTAAAAGTTAAAATGGAATACAGGTGCTCCCTGAGACCCGCAGAACAACCGTGTCTCTGTGCCTGGGGGAGCATCCCCGCGGCAGGGGGGTCCCGCACACTCACCGGCTGCGTCTCCCCCGCCTCGCTCCCGTCGCTGTCCGCGTCCCCAACGCCATTTTCGGGCGGGGAGCCGGGGCCCGAGGCCCGGGGGAGCTCCAGCCGGAGCCTCTTGCCGGCCGGGGCCCGGGCCGGGCCGTAGGAGCCCAGCAGCCGCTTCTGGGGCAGCGGCCACCGGGCCGGCCTGGCCAGCGGCGTGAGCAGCACCCGCAGCTGGCGCGCTTCCCCCGCATCGCCCCGCACCGGGCTCCGCTGCGGCTCGGCCGGGCCCGTGGGGGTAGTTTCCTGGGGGGAGAGGAAAGCGGGGGCGGCTCGGCAGGGATCCGCTACCCCGGCTGGGCGGGATTCCCTACCCCGGCCTGTCCCCGCCCGACACCCGCCTTCCCGCGCCGGCCCCGCTCCTCTCAACGACGGGTCCCCGTCGCCCCAGCACCGCTCCCTCTCCTCCCACACCCGCCTCCCGCGCCCTCGCAGCCGCGGCCTCCCCGCGGTCCCTGCTCCAGCCCCGGCCCCCTTCCGCCGCCCGCGGGCAGGCAGAGCTCCCGCGGATCCCCCCCGGACCTGCATCTGCTGCTGGCTGCGTGGAGACGGCTGCTGGGACTCGGGGGGCTCCAGCGTCGCGGGGGAATACTGAGACTCGGGGGACTCCGGGGGCTCCAGCACCGCGGGAGAATCCTGGGACTCGGGATGCTCCGGGGACTCGGGGGGCTCCAGCACCGCGGGAGAATCCTGAGATTCGGGGTGCTCCGGGGACTCGGGGGGTTCCGCGGGCTGCAGCTGCGCCATGGCGGGGGCGGAGCGGCCGCTTCCCGCTCCGGATGCGAGGCGGCCCGGGCGGGTTCGCGCCTCCCGCCCCCGGCACCTCCCGCCAGGAACCTCCCCGCCCCCGGCACCTCCCGCCAGGCATCGCCCGCAGCCCCGGGGCTGCTGGGTGAGGAGCACCGGCCAGCTTACCGCTGATGAGGCTGGTGAAACCCCGTGGAGTTCAACCGGGGCCAGTGCAGGGGAGGGGCACCTGCTGGGAAGGAGCTCCACGGAGAGGGACCCGGGGAGCGCTGGGGGACAAGGAACCCATGAGCCAGCAAGGAGCTGGCTGCTCTGGGTGACCCTGCTGGAGCAGCGGGGTGGCACCAGATGCCCTCCAGAGGGCCCTTCCAGCCATGCCCTACCCGCGGGGATTCGGGGTGCTGCAGGACTGATGGGTGAGGCATCAAAGTCCCACTGTCTGTAAAGTGGCTCTTAAAGGGTCTGTTTGCATTTATAGAGCCAGTGAGAGCTGTGCTTGTTTGCAGGGGGATGAAGGTTCAAATAAACTCAGGAGTTAAAAAACATGTATTTAATGCAAATTTTCATACTTGAAAAAAAAACCCAACAAAACAAAACAAAAAAAAAACAGGGCTCAGGAGGCTTAACGAAAAAAACCCAAAATATAACAAAACACTGATAAGCCCTGCAGGGCTCGCCTCTATACACTATTTACCTTTCCCTCCTTACAGTAGTGCATACTGGGGCTGGAGGAACTGCCTGCTTTTGGGTTTGGGTGGTGCCAGGATGCCCAGCCTGCCAGCAGCTCCTTGTGTGGCACTGGCACTGGATGGGGCACCCGAGCTGCAGCCCGAGGATGCTGGAGCCTTGGAGCCAAACTGCCTCTTCTTGGTCCTTCGGTACTTGCTGTACCCCCTGCAGCGTTCAGAGAGAAGTCACACAGCTGCTGCCCCCCTCCCTGCACCCCAACATCCTCCCCAGATGCACCACCACCACATTTTCTAGATGACTACGCTTTGATTTTTTTAGTTGTATTTATTTTTTAATACACTTGGCTGCTAAAACCTTTGCAATGGAAATCGAGGGTAGATGCTGCTCTGAGACAGAGCCAGAGAACACAGTTCTTAAACAA
>VYZU01039953.1:0-11556 GCA_013401355.1 Ceyx cyanopectus | reverse complement strand
TGAATATACCTACATAATTCTTGATTATATCTTACTTGCATGCAATTTATTTCAGACATTCCCAATATTAGCATAGATACAGACAGTTATGACCTGGCTAACTCAAGGAAATGAATGGATATATGATAATTTACCTTTCAAAAGTGTCTTCAGCTCATCTCTTAAAGCTTACACTAATAATTTCCTCTTTNTTTCTTTTCAGTTTTAATGTCACTTCTTCAAAAAGCTTCCCATATGTATTCCCGTTTAATGGCTTTTTTTTTTTTTTTTTGAGGCTGATGTGAAAGAGATCCTTTGAGCGAAGAATCTGTTTGACAGGTTCCAGTTGAGATGGAAATTTCACTAGAGTTATGAACCCCTAGATACAGAGGCCTATTAGGAAAATGTTGGAAAACATATTGCAGATATAATTCCCTAGTAAAATGTTGTGAATATTCTACATGCTGCTGCATGTTCTTGTTGTCATTTGTGCAAATACAGTATGCAAGGGGGAAAAGAAATCTGTCACTAAGACATTGCTTCCAAGAAACAGCAATAACTAACCCTTTTCAACAACTTGTTTCTGGGAAGAGATTATAAATTGCTGTTTATTCAGCTCCACTGTATTAGTGATTGAAACACACATTAAAAGTAAATCTCATTCAACTCCGAGGTCCCTAATTTTGACATTAGTGTTAGAACATCACAGGGCTTGCTTTAATTGGATTGTGTTGGAAAAGGCTGCTACAAGACACTCTGGACCAGATTCTTCAACAGCCTTAAACACACCATAATCCTGATCCCAGAATAGGTGGGAAACACTGATACTGTTGACATGATTGAATTTTACACTTGGTTTACACATGTGCAGATGTAGCTACAAGGTTCAGAGCAAAGTAAAGGATGGCTTCTTACAAAGTAATATAAAGAAAATAAGATTTTCAGCATGGATGAGGTAAATGTGGAGCCATGAGTATAGGCTAGATAATTCCTTTCGTTGAACATGAAGTCTAATGATTTATTTGAATAAATCACTGATTAGGGGGTTCTACTAATATTACAAGGCACATCATGGTTTTTAGTACTAGCTTAGTGTGTATCAAAAAATTCAACACACGACAACTGATTTTTGTTACTGCTTTAAGGCAGAACATGATCTGGATTCATACAGGCTCTCCAGTATACATTAGGACCTGGATTACAGAATTTCTTAGATCTTCAGACTGCTGAGAATGGATGCAGTGTCGTTACTTTGTTCTTCTCATATTACAAGTGCTTCGTGGCAACTTCAAATGACAATAGTGTCATAGCTATCTCTTTATTTGGCTATTAAACATTAATTCATTTTGGAAATACAGCATCTAAATATCAGAAATTAATGGAAATCTGAACTGGCTTGTTGTGGTTTTAAGTTTTTAAATTAAGAGCGTATTTTGAATGAGTTTATTCTCCAGAATGCCTATGCTTATGTTTTTTTTTCTTAAAGCATCAGGAACAACAGTACTATATCAACTAGATGACCAAAACTTAGGACTATGGAGAGACTTGTGTTAGTATTTTAAAGCCTTAAGTCATATGACTTGCCAGTAAATGCCCTCTTGATGAAGTCAGGCACAGTGGTGTGCTATGATTCTAAACATCCTAAACTAGCTTTTTGGTACAGAAGAACCATAAGCCAGGAGAACTCTAAATTTAACCGATAATTTTGAGGACATCTGATGTATCAAATTGACGTTGTCATTTTCTGGTGTGTTGCAAAGATTCAATAAAGTTAGTGTTGATACTGATACTGAAGTTACCTGTATAAACACTGGGTCCAAACCATGGAACAGTGAAACCTCTTTATTTCAAAGAATACTTCCTCTAAACTTGATCTTAACTATCAGAAGTAGCCTATGAAAGAAGGGAAACAGGAGGGAAAAAAAAAAGTCTTTGTGCCTGACTGTGAGTCTTGTACTCTATTCAGTATCGTGCAATGCCTTTCAAACAAATTGAGAGTGATCAAACAGTGGAAGAGACTTCAGCTCACAAGTCCATTAATTATGAAATCTAAAGAATAGATAACAAACTCTGAAGATGCACTGAACAGTTTACACTATTGTGGGTGTACCGTGCAATGTGTCTCAAAACCCGTGTGAAAAGTAGTGGGCCTTTTTGAAGAGAAAAATAATGAATACACTTTAGAAAGGTAATGACATGTCTATATATCACTGAAACAGGAGGCAGAGCATAAAACAAATTAATGATTATTTGTAAACCTAATAAGTGAATGTCAAGGACATCTAGTGCACCAGACAGTACATGAATGTGAATGATAAAAGGGAAAGCAAAGGGCCGCTGATAAAACTACAGGAGAATTACTGTTATTAAAACTAAATATAAAGAGGGTTTGTGATTAACAGACAAATCACTCTGTTTTTCCTAATACTCAGAGATGTTTGTCTAAAACTTTAATGTTGTAATTCTCTACTGTCAGATAAGGACCTTTTAGTGGGTGAAAGTATGGAAAAACAGGTTCTGAACAACAAAACAAATATTTTGTGAAGCTTAATTGCTGTGCTGCTGCAAGTAGAAAACTGCTCTACCTGTGCACAAAAACATGAAAAAAAAATTAAAACTACTAACATTAATCTGAGACTAGTTTTTGACTCCTTTTTTTGTGCAATAGCTGAAAAATTGTTTTTAAAACTTAAAAATAATCATACATTTTTTTTAAATGGCATGATCTTTTTTCTTTGGAGACAATGCTGTATGTTCTGATACTGCTCACTGTAGAGTGTCTCTCATTTCAAATCTTTCAAGGTTCTTGGAAGAAGAAAAGGAACAAGATGTCATCTAGGCTGGACAATCCTATACACCCTTTATCCCCTCTGTTTCTCAAGATTCCTCTGTTTCTGTGGATTCTTGCTGTTGGAATGCATCCAAAAGTAATGCTTTTGTATTGGGGAAACTGTTTCTTTACAACTGCAACCTTCTGAAGAAACAGGCTAGTTTTTACAAGGTATTCTAAAATAATACAGAAAGAAAATGCTGTTTGAGTGCTACACTTTGTCCTCATCAGAGAAGAACATTTTGTTTTTTCCTCCATTTAAAAACATGAAGTTTGTAAACTTCATATGTTATGCTGTAATATAAATTTTTAATAATGAGGTAAAAGAATTGTTGCAATTTGTCTGACTTCAGTGCCTAGTTTCAACTGACTCTAGTTATAGCCTAATGAAATTCAAATAGCTGGACTGGAGGTTAGAAGGGGGATGACACATGAGGCTGATATTAATAATGTATGTGAGCAAATAGACTTGCAGTAGCAGTTCCAACAGTGTGGAACAAGTTACAAAGAGAGGTCTGTCTCAATATGACCTGCGCTAGAAAAGAGGATTGAAACTCAAGAGCTGCCATTTCACAATGCAGCTTTTCTGTCCGCTGAGCTCTTGTCCAATAAAAGCCATCCCCTGCTGTGCAGCAAATGCCCACATCATTTTGTAACAATCTGGCCAAATAAGCAGTTGCAGATTTTTTCCCCTTCTAAAGCTGCCAACCTTATCAAATGTGATGTGGAAATGAATTAGTATCTATGCTTGATCATTTGTCTTGATGGAAATAACAAGTTTTGGTGCTGGTTTGGTGACAAAGCAATAGCAGAGTATGTGAGTTAAATTACCCCATGAGCTAGAAAACCTGAAACTGCCTCATGTTTTGTGCTTCTCTAACAAGTAGAATATCTTTGTAGTTCCATTAATTTGGTATAGATTTCTGCCTGGCTACATGGTCCTGAAGTTGAGTAGCAAAACTATGCTGCTTTAGATTCTTCTGATTAATCATACTGGTTTGTTTTCATGTCATGGTTTCTAGCTTCCTGTGTTGTTCATCCTAACGCCTGTCAACGATCTGAAAGGAAGATAATCCTGTCTATCAACTTCTCTTGAAAATCCAAGAAAAATGAATGCATCAGATAATGCCCGTGTCTTACATGATTGTTTTTATGTCAGATTCTGGATCCACCCATGCCATTTTCTGGCACAGGCAGGTTGGTTGAGTTGAGGATTCATTGATAAGACAGTCTTCAAATCTTCTTGAACTCCCTTCTCCGCCCACACTGCCCACCCCAACTCAGGATTTGTTGATGTCAATTCTTCTTCTAAAGATTTGACAAGTATCTTACATAGTGAATTAAAATAAGCTGGGAAGTCCTGAATTAATGAGCATGCTTCAAATTTTGATGAAGTGATATTGAAGAAGAAGACAGTTGCCAAACCTAGAAGTTAAGGGATGGTCTTTATTGATGAGCAACCTTTTATCAAGCAGCTTCAATGGCTACAAAAGTTTAGAAAGTGACAAAGAAAAACAGTGATAATACAGATAACACTCAAATGGGGTATTTATTCACTTCTGTCAACTGGAACCATCAGATTTAGATGCAAGCAGTTGATCTGATAGTAAACACAGCCTGTCTTTGTTTGGGGAGGGGGGGTGGGAATCTAATAATCTTCCAGTGCAGCATTCTCCCAAAAGCTTTATCATTTTTCTTTGTTGCTCAGTGAATTTATGAAGTCTCTTTTCATACATCATCCTCTTGACTCAGCAGTAGTGATGACTATTGTTACACCAGAATGGAGTCCTCTTCTACTTCAGTCTGAGCAGAGTTTTGCATTATGTGACAAGTTTCTTGGTCACTAATAGAGCAATCTCATACCCTTTTAGCTACGTAACTTCTTCAAAAGTACTCCTGTTACTCTCTTGGTGTCCCTGAAAGGGTTGGAGGGAGGTTGCAGGTGCCTTTCACAGCAGAAAGCATATTTGGCTATTCAACACTGACTACACGGTGCACGCTCCCATGGCTCTAAATCTTTCTCAAAAGTAAAAGTTTTGCAATTTCCCTGCACTCTTCAAGTGCTCTATTCTTGCATAAGATTTTCAGGAGTGGTAATAGCATCTTATAACAGGTAGCTTAGTCTGCTCTGTGCACTGCTATTCTCATGTACTTCAAGGGATTTACAGACTTTTTTGGTAGCTAAGCCACCACTGAAAGAGAGGACACTAGATGTTCTTTTTCTCATTAATTTAATCCAGGAAAGATGCTAGCTGATTTGCTCAAAGGTAAAGATCAAGTAGGGGCTAGCATCCCAAATTGCTCAGTCCACTAACAAGCAGTCTTCATTTAGAGACATACATGTCCCTGTGGTCTGTCTTTATGGTCTTCTGCTAGCAGACTTCAGCACATTCCTTGACTTCTGGGGAAATAGAAGTAGGCAGCTATGTCACTGCAGTTAGCATGCTGTTGTGCTGAGACCATAAATCCTGCTGAGAGGAAACCTTTAAAGCTCAAGTGAAGCAATTCTCCAGCTATCACTGTTCAGATTCTGGGAGTCCTACAAGCTTGCATCCAAACCCAGGCATGGACAGAGCAAGTGTATTAGCCCTCAAAGCTTTAGGAGGTGTGATGTTAGCTTTGCTTGCCTAAGAGAACTGTTACAGGCAATGTTTGGCAGCAGCTCTGGGTCAGCTGTAGCTTCTTGCTATCAGATGCCATTTGCAGGGATGAGGAGCAACACTTGCCTGGGATGTAGGAGACACAAGACTCTATGTTTCAGCGTTTTCTGAACCATACTGCACTGCACTAGTCACTCTTGATGTTGTATTCTTATTTTTCTTTGTTGACTTGCTTCGTTACTTTTTTTCCTTTCTTCTTTTCTGGGTCTTTCTTAAGTCCTGCTTTTGTGTTCACACAGAGAACGAAAACAAATTTTGAATTCTTAATGTCAGTTTTCATAAACTGAGAAGGCAGCCCTGGGATGTAGCTCTCAAAGTATGCCTTTAAAGATTTCTCTTCCACTGCCCTGCTGCTGTCCTTGCTCTGCATGCTTATTCTGTTGCTGAGGTTGAAGCCTCATTATCACTAAGGAGTGAGTTTCAGAGTTTATGATAAATAGTTCTGTGAAACCCTCAGCTCAGTAATAATCCAAAAAGAAAGCAGAGTGTTAGGGGTTGTTGGGAAAAGAACACTGAACAAAGCATAACATCATGTATTAAACCCTGTTTTGCCTGCATCTTGTTGAGTACTGTATGTAGTGCTGATTCCTGACATTTCGAAAAGGGTATCGTATATCTGGAGTAGTACATCAGGGAAGGACAGCAATAAACTGTGAAGCTATGGGATGGTTTATGTTTAAGGAACAACCAAGTGTGGAAAAGCAGTTTCTCAGCTGGAAAGAGATGGTAGACAGAGGGTAATGTGATATAAATCTGTGAAATGAAGAGATTTCAAGAGGGATAAGTGAAACAAAAGTAGCTGAATTAGATACAAAAGCACCTGCTTAATCTTCTGCCTTATAGGACACTGAGCAGGGAGCGAGGAAGGCTGCGCCTGGACTTCCTTCAGAAGAAGTATCTTCAACGGGGGAAATGCCAAGCAGTGGGAGAGGACCCCCATGCTGTCCCTGCCTTCCTCCAGCTTTTGAAATGGCTCTTGGACTGTGAAGTCCAGGATGAGAGCAGCAGCCTCCTGTGCTGGGACAGAGCTGAGGCTCCAGTGCCTGACCCTGGGGTCATCCCTGCTGCTACCTTCTTGCAGGGAAATCAGGGGTGGATGAGAAGCTGTTATGGGGCAGAAACTCCAGTTACTGTTGCAGCCTGACTGCATAGTGTGCTATGGCTCTTTTCCCCTGGCTACATGGAAAAAAACCCAACCCAAAACAACAAAACAACACACCAATTAGTTCCAGGCTTAGAACATGTTTTTGAATCCACAATCAATTTTTTCTTTAAGCTCCATTTAAGAAAACTTCTTTTCCAAATGTAATGCTTTTTTTTTTTTTTTTTTAATAGAGAGAACTGGAACTGTCTACAATTACTTTTTCTTTTTTTGGTATCATTTTGTTACGTAAAGGGAATTATGATATAACACTTACAGGCTGACAGTTTAAAAAAAAATAGGTAGTTTATTCATTAAAAAAGAAACCAAGTACATATTGGCAAAACCAGTAAAATTTAAATTGGGTTAACTAGTTACTAGAGCCTCAGGCTTCTGCATCAACTAGTTTGATTATTACTTTCCTGCTTGTCAGAAAGAGAGAAATGCTAAAGGCAAACTCTATACTATGCAACACACACGCATGAGTTCTGCATTTGTACTTGTTCACATGCTGACAGAGCGCTCCAGAAAAATTAATGATGCCAAACTCTAATAGCAAATGTCTTTTAAAGATTGCTATTAAATAAGGCGAGTCAGCCTTGAGAGTATTTTGTTTGTTTAAGGGTGGGGGTGCAGGAAGCAAAACTGATTTGGGTTATGTTTTAAAATTTTCCTCTGGGCTTCTGAAGAACAATGCTGAGAAACTAGTTTTTCCACTCTCATCTTCTCAGCACTAAATTAAACTTTTTCTTTGGTTTCAGAGTGCATAATAACCATGTCTTATATTTACATTTGTAACCTGCTAATCTAGTTTCAACATATCCCAATTCTGTTCTTCTGCACAGCAAATACAGCCCACGCCATCCTCCAAGTCTGCCTGGTAACTGATTTCCACAAACGTTTCTAGTAAAAGATGTTCCTGCTCACTTCAGGGGGGTTGGACTAGGTGACTTTTAAAGGTCTCTTCCAACTCCAAACATTCTATGGTTCTAAAGAAATTAAAACTTAAGAGATATTTTTTCTCTACTCTAACCACTTTTGAAGGAAGGCAGCGCTTTCTTTGAAAATAAGCAAATAACAGAAACAAAACTGGGTAACAATAATTTGTGTTGACGTGGAACTATTGGAATCACAAAGCTGTTACAGTTTTTCAGGACAGGAATCTATTTCCAGCCTTGGATTCCTGTTAAAAGTCCTTATAAAGAAATCCTTTGGCACTATTGAGACCCACAGCATTGGGTGAGATTTTTTATAACAGGATAATGTTTTCAGTAAAACAAAATTACATTGAAAGTGCTTGCAGAAAAATAATTGTAATATGCATACTATGTAAGGCTGGAGATCATGCAATGTTGTGCAGTGTCAAAAGATAACAGAGCCTTCCCCTGAAGGCTTGCATGGCAGAGGCAAGACAGAACAGACTCAGGGCTGGGTGTAACTCGCAGCACGCTTCTTCGGAAAGGGTAGGAGCTCCTAAGCCACTGACTCATGTATATGACTTAGAAATGAGTTGTGTTTTTTTGTGTGTTTTTTTTTGTGGTTTTGTTTTTTTTTTTAGTTGCTTAATTAATTAATAAGTATAATCACTTAATAACCAGGTAGTCAAACTAGATCTGTTTATGCCTATGAAGTAAAAAGTTGCATGCTATGACATACCTGTCTCTAGTTAGGGAATGTGTGTGTTTTACACTGTTTGTTTTACTGGATCTGAAAGGTGATTTGATTGAAACTATGGTAATTTACTTTGTGGTACTAGTTATTAATAAGGCACTAAAATAATATTGCTAATTACAGACTAAGAAAATGACACAGGGATCCAGAGTAAGGATCAGAGGTCAGAACAGGCTATAACTTGGATCTGGTATATCCTGATAATTAATATACTGTGTATGCAAGATGTTTTAACACAGTTTTAACTCAAACTGTATGAAATTCAAGTATTATGTTGGTTAGAAACTCAGAAACTGTGTTGAGAAGAAGCGGAGGGAGAGAGTCCTATGTGGTTGGTCAAGTTTATAAATCAAGTTTATATAGATAAATTCACAAGAAGGGAATATGACTGTTTCCACATACATGTGTGTGTTCTCTGTAAATTTAGGTGAGGTAATCTAAGTTAGTTTGTGTTTTATCCATTTCTACTGTATGTAAGAGCAGGAGTTTAGTACATAGTTCAGAGATTCCCATCGACAGCCTAGGTGAAGTTTGGTAAAATGTTTCCTACCATTTACTTGTTCAGAGGCAGAGGGTGTGAAAAGAGGGGCCTGAAAAGCTCTTCTAAGTAAATGGCTTGAGGGAGATTCACTAGAACACTTCCCCCCCCAAGTAGGATGTAGCATATTGGGGTATTACACAACATAGAAGTTTGTTCAGTTAAAAGGTGTTTTTGGAACTTAAAGAAAGATGGAACAGATGAGGTGTTTTGAAATGATGCTAATACCATATCTTTTCATTATCCAGATGTGAATAAAACTCAGTCACTCTCATTAAGGAAGAAGATTAAAAAAATAAAATAAAATTCTTCAAAGGATATGTAATTTGGCTAAATTAATTCAGCACTGGCAAACACAACCACTGAACTCTGGTCCTTCTTCTGCCAGGACTGACCTTACTGTTTTGTACTGATATGTTTTTATGAAACCGTGTGGACTTATTTATACTTTCAAATGTGTGTAGCTTGTCTGCCTTGCCAGTGACACAACTTGAGACACAGAGTGAATACACAGAAACAAAGGAAAATGCATTTGATCATTATGTGCAAGAGTAGTATCAAACAAGCCACTTAAGACAAATCAAGTTCAGAAAGTGTCCTGAATAATTTCAAGGCATGATAGTGGTTGTGGAAAGGTTCTTTTCTGATACATTTTGAATAACTACCAGTTTCACAGTTGGGTTCCGAAGTGTGATCTGGAACTATGTTAAGCTTCTTAAACAGTATATGTGGAGAGTTGCAGGTCTCACATATACTCATCTCCAGCTGTAACACTGTGTGTCATATAACCAATTATACTGCTTTCAATGGAACAGAGTCAGGTCTGCTATGGTCTGCAGGCCATTAGCAGTTTGGAGTCAGTCAGAGCAGCTGACCTGAGTTGGCTACAGGTGTATCCCATCCCAGAAACATCATGGTCAGTGTTAAGGGGGAAGTTTGCTGGTGATGGGGGAGTCTATTGATTGAGCTCCTCCTGACTCAGCTCCTGCCTTCCCAGTCATTGTGACTACTGTGCATTCACTGACCTGAGTATAATTTTGCTTATACTTGCATTGTGATTAGTTTGGTTGTTTCATTAAATCAATTTTCAATTCAATCGCTGGGTTTCATCTCCTTTTCCTGTTTCGCCCATGATTTGTAAGTGCAACCCTATGTCCCTCTTCTTTTTTTCCACCCCTTGGTTCAACAAGTATACCACACTGGTTTGTGCACTTCTGGAGGGTGTGAAATGAAGGTAAAATTTCTTTATTATCAGAGTTTGCTATTTTTTTGTCTGTTCGTTTTTGGCTTTGGCTTCTGAACTATGGTGCTGACTTAGTCTGTGTTATTTTCTAGCTCTTGATTTTAATTTTGTTATGAACAGTGGAGCAATATCAAAGATGAATTGGGCCAAACGCACATTACTTTCATTTCCCAGGGAGGTGTTCTGATTATTAAGTATAGGATTGGTTCCTTCATTTCCTTCTTCAAATATTGCCTATTAATATTATTGAAATTATTTATTCAATATGAAGTGGAATGTACGTTTTAGGATGCAGACCTACATAGCTACCAAATGATAAAGTGGTAGAGCTTTCTCCCTCTAGCCTAGTCCTCCTGTAATTATTATTAAACATTATAATGGCTTTAATAAGAGGGTTAGAGAATAATTCTATCTTGGAGATGTCCATTGTTCAGCTTTTAGGATGAGTTCCCAAACCAAGGGTCATCTTTATTTTGGTCACCTCTAACAGAGGTTAATTGTGACTCTACAGTATCAGGATTAAAATGTTCTTGCTTTTGTTCAGCCATGTCCTTCCTGAAATGAACTTATGGGTGAAATATTTGTCAAATTGAGTTTCTCAAAAGCAAGGTGGAGAAATTAGGTCTGTCTCATGCCTAACAGGTCAAACCAGCTCAGATATGGAAAGATTGAGGCACTTCTGTCTATATGGTACCTAAAAATTTTACCTGTAAAAGTCTGAGGCACAATTACAGTTAGGGTTTTTTTGTTGTTGTTTTAATTTTTTGTTTTGTTTTGTTTTGAACCAAACAATAGTCAGGTGGGAATTTTTAGGTGCAAAACTGTAGTCTGAGTTATTGTGTGCATATTAATTTAAGCCTGAAGCTTTTCTTGTTTTTTCTCTCTAGTCTCATTGCACCCTGAAACAAAGGACAAAGGTTAGTTAGTGACTATTTGAGTGAACTACCCTAAGCAATCAGTTTATGAGATGATATGAACTTTCTGCTGGAAGTGAAAATGAATATTTTTGGGGATGGTCCACCTAATCAGTCTGAGCATCTGAAATGAAAAACTTTACCCTTTACCTTCATAAGGAGATGACACTGTGTACTTGCTCTNATTCCCATCGACAGCCTAGGTGAAGTTTGGTAAAATGTTTCCTACCATTTACTTGTTCAGAGGCAGAGGGTGTGAAAAGAGGGGCCTGAAAAGCTCTTCTAAGTAAATGGCTTGAGGGAGATTCACTAGAACACTTCCCCCCCCAAGTAGGATGTAGCATATTGGGGTATTACACAACATAGAAGTTTGTTCAGTTAAAAGGTGTTTTTGGAACTTAAAGAAAGATGGAACAGATGAGGTGTTTTGAAATGATGCTAATACCATATCTTTTCATTATCCAGATGTGAATAAAACTCAGTCACTCTCATTAAGGAAGAAGATTAAAAAAATAAAATAAAATTCTTCAAAGGATATGTAATTTGGCTAAATTAATTCAGCACTGGCAAACACAACCAC